>JAIPRK010001414.1:26995-67493 GCA_025469195.1 Chaitophorus viminalis | reverse complement strand
ACACAATTGTGTGTGTGTGTGTGTGTGTGTGTGTGTGTGTGTGTGTGTGTGTGTGTGTGTGTGTGTGTGTGTGTGTGTGTGTGTGTGTGTGTGTGTGTGTGTGTGTGTATGTGTGTGTGAGTGTGTGTGTGTGAGTGTGTGTGTCTAAATATGTGTAGAATTGTGCGTAAGTGAGTGAATGTGTCATTATGTACGTGTGTGTATATTTATAACAATTATAGTCATGTGCGTGTGTGTGTGTGTGTGTGTATAGGTTTGTTTGCGTGTGTGTTTGGTATGATGATATTGCTATTCCTCCCCCACCACCGGCCACTAGTTCTACGACCTTACAAACACTATCAGGCGACGACGGTAACCTCGACGTAATTACTATATTGTAGCATCAACTTTCGACTCCGCGGCGGCGCCCCAAGTCTCTATCGCCGTTCACCGCCTCTCGGCATCGCGCCTACACCATTATAATATTATTACGTATCGTAACACAAACACGTACAGCCACCGCAATGCGTTTATCTTTTTGCGTCCACTCGAATCACTACGGTATAGGTATACCCCGTTTATTGGTAAATACGATTTTCTCCCCTCTCTCTCTCTCACTCTCTCTCTCTCTCTCTCTCTCTCTCTCTCTTTCTTTCTCTCCCTCTATTTCTGTATTAATTTATTTATTACTTATTTGTTATATACATACTTGTACTCAATTCGTTAGGATGGCGATCTGGAAAATTACATTTCTTACCTAAATTCAAACAGTCAATAGTCAGTCTTATTTCTATTAAATTTTCAAGTATTTTGTAGCCAATTTTTTTTTATCAACAATATTATAAAAAGGACCGGATGGGCCTTTCTCTGTTGTACAGTTGGGGGTGGAGCATAGGCGGATATTGTGGGAGACTTGGGGGGCTTCAGCCCCTCCCCCCAGAACGTAATCAAGCCCCCTTAGACCGTAATTAAGTGCACACCAGACGTCCAGACGTAAAAATTAAATGTATATATTCATATTTGATATTTTATAATTCTTATTTTATTTTGATGAAACACGAGAATGGTCTGGAATACTCACATTAATATATTTGCATTACTTCAAAACCGTTTTCAGTAAGCACATCGCTGAAATCGATCCGCTTTATGGACTTTATTTGATCAAAAACGCATCGGGTACCAGTATGGGCTTGTTTATGCCGGATGAAGCATTCGATCATATTGTGAGAAAACAATTACATCAGCTTTTAGAACCATCGTTGAGCTGCATCAGTTTTGTACACGAAAAGTTTATATCAACCATTTTCAATTTGGAGGCAGATATTTCTGATGAAATGAGAATGTACCCCAAGCTTATATGGAAATGGTTGTGGAATCATTACCAACATGGTTGAACACGTATAAGCACAACGCGAAGGAGGCAGTCATTAAGATGATTAAATACCAAGAAGCATTGATTAATACCCATCCTCCCGACTTTATTGATGCCATAATACAGTCGGGTGAGAGTAAAGACCTATGCATGAGTTCGGGTAATAATAAAAAGAACGAATATAAAAAACGTAAACACGACGATACTGTTGACGATAATTGTTCAGACGAAAGTGATAGTGATCAGGTATTTTCAATGGAAAAGTTACGTATAAATGTGGAAAGAATAACCACGCGCACTTTAAATTCATTTTCTGATACCGATCAATTCTAGAGCTCAATTATTCTCTTTGTTTGTAAATTGTTACTTTAAAGTAATTAAAAAAATGGTTCGAGACATCATTCCAAAAATCATTATGCATGAAATGGTTAATCAAAACTTTCAAAAAGACTTGATATCCAAAGCTTACAAATCAGGTGACCTTAATATGGGAGAGTTATTACTGGATTCTCAAGAAACTAAAAACAAGAGAATAAAAGCCCAAAATTCGTTTGATGCTACTCATAAGATGAGGGAGATTGAACAGCTTTGTAATGTGTCTAGTTAATTTATTTCTGATAACTTTTTATTGAAGTCCTAATTTTTTTTGTTTTTGAACAAAACATTTTTAGTACAAAACAACATTTAAAAAGTTGATTATTTCTTAGTTAGGAGTTACATATTACATGTAAATAGTATAGTATAGTTGACCTATTTTGCATAACCATTTGGAATGATTGATAATTGCGGTGTACCGATATGTTTTGTGAATATGCTATAATTTTTATATCTGAAAAAAAAACCGTTATATGTAATCTTATTATGAATCAAATTATAAATTGTAATGCTTTAACCAATAGCATTTTATTGTATTTCAATATTTCATGTTGTTTAATGCTTACTCATACAATGATAAATAATATTAACATTGTACAATAAATATATAATAAACGAATAAAAGTATGTTCATTTCTTATTGCTAAACTAAAAATTAACATAAGATTATAGTTTAGGTGGAGCCAGATCTGAATTCTTGATCATTTTGAGTGAGTTTTTTTTGGGAATATGTTATTAAAAAGGAAGTTTGTTGAGCATCAGACTTTGTGTAGTATAATAATTGTCAGCACGGTCCACTTAGCTGATGAACCGATTAACTTTTTAAGACCTTATGAAAATCATTGGTATTATAGTCTACTGGTCCACAGAAGAAAGTACACATCATAACTTGACTCAGGCCAATTTTTTGATAAACCGAGGTTTTCCATATATTTCTAAATAATTATAATAGTTGATATATTAATCGTAAGGTAATACATACTTATCCAATAATAATAAATCTACTTGAAACATATTATTGTCGTTGTAATCTATAATATGTTACGACGGATTATGTTGTGCTAATAATAATATTGTAAATTTGTATATTAATAGTATTACACATATCGCTGTATTGAGATAGTTTTATAGCATATGCGGGGGAGGAGATGAGAGGAACCGTTTACAGACGGATACAGTTTCTCAGTGAACAATGATAATAATTTATTATTGGTTATGCGAATATAACACATTTCTAAATTGTACTCCTTTACTTTTCATACTAATACAGTCTAATTTTTAACATAGCCTAACGTAAAATAATATGCGTTTTAAGATTTTGAACGAAGTGATGACTGTATTAATTTTACAATTATGTACAATTTTTTACTTTTTATTTTTGTATCATCACGTTTTGGAGCAGTAATAATGCTTCGATTTTCTTATAAGGGAACTTTTCTGAAAGTAAAGTGAATATAGATAGTACTTGGGCAAGTGAAAAGTTAAACTTGTTCAATACTTTTCAAGAACATCGGGAAAAACTATAAAAAAATTACAGAAAAACGGGAACTTTTACACAAAACCACTTTTTGACGAAATACATTTTTTTTTTAATGTTCCAACTCAAAAACGAAAAACCGCAAGTACTTGAAATTTTACCAAATGTTCATATTAGCGTTTTTTTTTTTACATAGTTAAGTTTTTGAAGTATTTTGACTATTTTTTTTTTTTTATCTACTGATAGACAGTTAAAATTTTCGATTTTTTGACGATCGTTAAATTATTGAAAAAACTTGTTTGATATAACATGTATTACAATAATTAAAAAAATTATTAACATAATATAATCACTGAAACAGTAATTTCGAAAAGAACATAGTTGGAAAATATAAAAATGTACAGTGTTACAGTATTATTTGTGTATTTTATTCAGCACATTAAGAAAGTAAAATTATCACCTAGACCTTTATTTACATCAGGACTTTTCAATAACTTCGAAGAATAATTTAATTATGTGACTATAATACTATATTATATAATGTATCTTTTAACTATAGTTTTTGACCTCTTCTAAGAGAGAAAACGTATGTGTATACAGCCACTTTGGAAATTAGAATCGATTAATTATAATAATAAAAAAAAGTAATCAATGTGTAATAACATTTAAAGTTACACCGTTTGAAAAAATTCTATTCACGGTGTTTATTAGGCAAATTTTTTATTCATGTCGTCATATCTAACCGAATATGTATGAACTCATCACATATTATAGACATATAATATATTTGTTTTGCTTTTTTTTTTACTAAACATAATAAGTGAATGTTCGAATGGTATCATCGATTACATTATCCGGATATAGTGTCGAATTATTCAGCTAAACTCACTGTTTGCCCGAAGCATATAATTCATCATGGATATGATTATATAGCTACTTGAAATTTTATTAAAGACTATGCAGTATACATAACAGATATACGTTTTAAATTGTCAATGTTAAACGGCTTATTTTTAATGTTAGGTATCAAACTTTATAACTTTATAACTGCGCTCATCGTTTCGCTTTAAAATTAAGAATTCATAATTTAACCGGATTAATTCCGAAATTTAAAAATACATATTTAAGTTTTAACGAGTTGGACATTTCATAAGCAAACTAATTTTATCGGTGCAACATCTTGGCTTTGGTCGGATAAAAACTTTGCGGCAACGCTTCGCCGATGGTGACAGCATTTTATTTTTATTTTTACTTTTATTTTTTTTTAATCCGTAGTGTGTTGTAATTCTGACGTCAAAAAATTCCATCCACGATGGTTTTCTACTAAATCGTATCCAAACGGTTCAATCCCCGAACTTAACCACCGGCGTGGCATATACAATGATAGCGTTTTTACTTTTTATATACATGTCCGGTTTCCCGAAAATCGATCAATTGGTAGTACGATCACGAAAAATCACTTAAAACTCTCGTCTGCCCACATGGTGATAAATGTTTTTCGTATAATAAAAAATAATCGTCTATTTTTATTCCAATTATTCCGTCCAAACAGTGGCTAAATAGTGCTGTAAACGTCTTTTAAATATTATTCCGTAGTATTTATAGTTTATACTCTAGACACTCACGTGAGTTCGCTTACTTCGAAATCACGATGATACAAGAACTTCCGAGGATAATATAAATATATAGATAAACGGAATATAACATAAACGTATATTAAGCTATATCGAACCCAAGGTGGATTTATATAAATAATTTATTTAAAATCTTGATCGAATAACCTTGAAAGTGTTGTCAAAAGTACGCTGATAGTCTCTTATCAATGACATTGATATTATATATACACATAATGTCACATACAAAATGTTGAATAAGTACATGCATATAGACGATGTAGGAATAATCAGGACTCAACGATAGGATGCGCATGTGTTATCGGACTCGGTTCGGGTTCTCGTGTAGGTACTCAGCAGAAGCAGCTTATATTCGGCAGTGAACACCGAGGAGTTTCTTTATGCATTGTTTTCACTGCGCCGTCGCTGTCATTACGTATAATATACCTACTAATAAATTATACATGGCCATAATTTGTTTCAAGTACGGAACGAAACGTTCGAAACGATGTTGACAATATATCATTATTCAAAACCAAATCGAATTACCTACGTAGCTTCTGTTTGTTCAACTCCTCCTTCTCTTCCTCTTCTCGCTACCCTCTCCGTATTCTAAATATTTTTTTCAATCTTGAAATCCGAAAGTTATTTGATGATGATTCATGATCACGCGACCATCTTGACGTCATCGTCGCCGCGATAAACGTGAACGTTTCTCCAATATCTCTAATATTTGATGGGCGTGCGTGTCCGTACCTATACATATACACATACATATTATGTATTGTTATTTCCATCGTATACTGGTGTATAATTTATGTCATAATTTATACCGCATACTCTATATTTCTCGTACTAAATTCTATATAAATAAACTAAAAGTTATCCGACCGATGTAATTTCTGTCTTTAATGTTGAACGGAGTGTCAACTTTGAGGAAAGAAAAACTGGAGAAATCACTACCGTTTCCCTTTCATGAGTTCGATTAACGAGTGACAATTTAAAAAAAAAAAAAACAACATCCGGGTTACTATATATAAGGAATAATCCTTGGATAACCACGGTAATAGAGGGAAAGATCGAAGGAAAACCTGGAAGAGGAAGACCCAGAACCTCATTTCTGAAGCAATTGATGAAAAATACCGGAATAGGAACATATTGGGAGATGAAGAGGATAAGTGATAGAGACAAGTGGAGAGAAACATCAATAATCATTTAACCAATCTTCGGATTGAAAAAAAAAAAACGTATACAATAATATAATAGTCGTTCTAAAAAGAAAAATTATGCCTTTTGTTTGCTTTTCATGAGACAGGTTTACTCGTTCAACATTATATATAATACTCTACAGCACTCTGCTTGTACCCACCGTCTAGCTGTAGTTTGTTCTCAAAATCTAATCTTATCCTTCATAAAACAAAAATAATGTAGACGCGCGGATAAAAAGGATTTAAAAGGATTTCAAAGCTGGTCGATTCTTTATCATACCGTTAGCATATTTTATTTAAAAACATAGATATCGCACTAATCTACATTGTTATATGCGAATCACTAACACTTAACATCATTTGTGTTATTACAATGAATTTACGAGCTATGCGTTGAATAATTAACAATATTAATACATACTCAACAAGGGCGAGAAATTAAAAACACCTATTCGAATTGGTTATGTTATGTAAACGTTTTAAGTTCATATAGTTCATAAACAATATAAATTTAACCCTAATCAAATTTTAGTTTGTACTTAGATGGAAAAAATATCAGCCCAACTACATTGGTTGGTCTTACGTCATACTAAATAATAATAAATCGGACTTAATATATTACCTGGACTGGCGCCATTGTTATATAGTTTTCTAAGAGTGATATGCTCTCTGCACTCTTTTAAATGATCTATTTATAGATTTTTCTCATTTATTATTCTACACCACTACTTCTATGTGTATACATATGTATTCAAATGCGATAATTACAAAATCTTTGTCTTGTGCCAAATGCTTTTCGACTAATTTTTGAAATGTTCTCGTTTCATGATTTATTACGATCCTTGCACCTCATGACAGTATTATTTTTAATCTTAGATCTTTCTTTTGATAATTTTTTTTTTTTACAAATCACTAAATAAATTAACCAATGTGTTAATAAAGAGCATTTTTCAATATAAAAAAAGCAATTTACCTACCGGTAAACGGGTGACTGATATAATATAATTGAATGTTCTTAACCATTTTGAAATAAATTATTATTATAGTTTAAAAAAAACTATTCTGAGCAAAGAAAGACGGATCAATCGCAACCTGGTATGATTGGTTTAAAGTATGTGTGTATAATACAAGTTGTAAACAAGTTTGTGTGGATTAAAACAGAAGGATTAAACTGTTACTTATTCGAGATGGATCTTATGTGGAACACGTCAACTGAAAATTAATAATTGTCATCCGAATAATATAATATGGTCAGCTAGAATTCTCAATTAGTAGATTTGAACGTGTGTGTATGTAGGTACATAAGGTTTTCGATTGTGTCCACGTACGCTTTTATAATAGTGTATATACTATAGTGTTATTGTTATTCAACACACGCTGTGTGGTTCGACATATCCTTCTGCGGGACTATTTTTTTTCGTCTAACACGTCACCAAATATAATATTACAAATAAGTATGTTCGATTTATTTTTTCCGTTTTGATTTAATTGAATCTCTAATGTCCGATTGACTATACATGACTATACAAACAGTGTGAATATGATAGTGTCTATAATATATCGTAATAATTCATTTCGACCGATCCGTGTCATTTTCTCTCTCACTCCCACTCTTCGTAAAAAAAATGTATATAATAGATATATTCCTATAACTGTAATAGTGATCTATTAATTAAAAGAACAGTGCAGATCTATCTCTGAATCGCATACACTTTGCATTAATACATTTTTTTATAATTATATGTAGTACCTATATGATTTATAAAGTAATCATGGATATAATTAGAAAAAAAATCAAACCAACAGTGACACATAAATACTGGGACGTCCATTGTTGCTTGATTCGGCGGGATATTAAGGAATTTAATTTAGATTTAGAATTGAATATAGTAGGTATATTTAATTGGATTTAGTTTTGATCCATTTCAAAAGTGAATATAAACAATTATTAATCCTTAGAAATAGATCACCTGCTTTGTGAACGTCTGAATATATTTTTTATAATACGTAAATTTTTTATTTTCCCTGTAGAATCGCAATAGCTATATTTTACAAACGCAATAAATAACATTTTTCTCGCGCTAAAAAAATATTAGTACTGTCGCAGTGATGATAATTACTACTAGGTTTTGACGACGGATCGTGAGAAATAGCCTAAAATCTCGGCGTAATCCCAAACATTTTTTTTTTTCATCGGCTACCGACGACGTGTAGGAAACATAACTATATACTCTCTTTATATGTATACGTGTATAATTTAAACAAATAAATGTTTACAGGCCACAGGGTGTAACAGGACATTATACGCTCAAAGGCGAAAACGCGAGCTTTGGGAATTTGCCCTTCATATTTGTGTATAGTATGATATATAGTTTTGAATCAGTCGTGCTCACACAAAATTATATTTTTAGCTGATGATAGACTGGATATGATCACACATTTAATATTCGAAGTTATGTTCGAGAAAATGTCCAGAGAAGAAGAATTATTTGATATTTTATCCCACCAAACCCGCGATAACTTCGACCCATTCTTCTTTCTCGACCAGTTATGAGAGGATGACCTGTGGGTGAAAAAATCACCGGGACTCATCATCCTCTGATACTTTTTGCTTGTACCTGATTACACTAATTGTCGCATTCATCCGTTTCACCCTGTAGACCGTACGACTGTGCGCAACGGGTACACACGTATGTGCTTAGCGGTCTCATATGCTAGTCGGCCATCTGTTACGTTTCATCCTTACGAGTTAATTTGTTTATGTCGGCGTAAAATTTGGAAATCCGTCGACACGCTGCAGTCGCACATTTGCGTGCCTATATACACAGCCATTCGACATGTGCATTGGTAAATATATATAGGTACGTTTTCACAAGTCGTTATAATAATAATTAAGCCGTACGTTGTATTATATAAATTATATTTTCGCGGCTCGCCCTTTCCCATCGTCATTATTGCAGTAATGGCGGGGCGGAGGCGGGTGAAACTTATTCTCACACCAGTGTTCGGTTTTTTTTTCTGCGTGTCGACATATCGCGACATTTTTCACTAGTGCGTATCTTGTAAATCATCGTTTTTTCGGCGTTTTTACCCCGCCGAATAACTCATGCGCGCAGAGTGTCTCATCTGCAGGGTTCACCGTTTGCGATATCTCACATTATTAACCATGTTAAAAATTATACTTAAGCATGTCTTTTATTAACGTCACACAAGACACAACTTATAACTCCATAACGTTTATTTGTTTTTATATACCTACTTTAATGTATTACAATTTTTAATAAAAAGTTACGTTTCAATCGTTTCATTATGTTGGTATTGGATCAAATTTGAAAATAATTATTTTATTGTGTAGGGTTTAATTTATTCTGAGGAAATTGACGGTATGTTTAATACATTTTGCATAAATTATTTGATGTTTAACTTACAGATAAAATTAGAATAGTATTAATCACCGATATCATATTTTCCATAAACTCCGAAATATTTTAATTATAAATTAAAAAGAATAACCGAAATATTTGTAATTATTTTAAAATACCTGCATAATAAGTGTTAAGAAATAAAATAAAAATTACTTATAATATGATCTTTACCATACGAATAAAAAAATAAAAAAAACCCTAATCCAATTACCCTTATTTATACAGGGGATATTGCAAATTGTATTATGTATTTGTATAAATTGTTATATTATGTATTATAGGTATAATATAATTTAATTACAATAATATATACAATTTTTATTAATATGCATTTGTCTTTATGGGACTTATTTTATAGCTCAACCATAGTAGTATGTAATAATCGTGTATGGAAATTATTACTATGTTGCTATCATAGAATTTAATTTATTAAAGACTATTTTAGAGTTAAACATCAATTTATAATGTTTCAGTACACGCCAGAAATTTAATTTTGGTACAATATTATACGTATAGGTAGGTACTTATTCTTTGCGCTCAACTCATGGTCTTTTTTTTTCGACTTCATGTACCGCAGTTAAAACTATAACTCTGCAGATTATCAAATAATACGAATAACAATAGTTTGATATGAAAATCGGTAGGTATTGCATAAAGGTACTGTAGTCGCTAGTCAGCTCAAATCCAATCAAAATTACGTATTGACGATGAAAATGATTATACTAATATCTGAATCCTTATAGACAATAATTAAAAATAGTAATGATTCACAATATCACAATTTACTGTAATATGTAATATATAAATTTCAAGAACTAGAAGCAGATACTTAATACTTGTTATTGGTTGTAGAAATTGTAAATCTTTGAAATACTATATTTAGCTCACACAACTTTTCTATACAATATACATTCATAAATGATAATTTATGAACACTATACAGAAATATTATTTTTTTGAGCTAAACACTTGTTTATAATTTAATTATGTTTTATACGACTCCGGACTCGTTTATCTTTTTAGTAACTATTATGCGTTTATTGCCGAGCTTAAAAACGTTTTAAACGTATAAAAATAAAACACACGCGCACGTCATACACAATAAAACATATGTATATTCCTTATCGTTTCTCTCAGCAGAATCCAAAATGAATTAATCATAAAAAAAAATAGTATCATTACATATCATTTTAGATCTGTCAATCGCCGTGTTCAACCTAGCCATCTGTTCTATGATTGCATATTATTTCGTATACTATGTGTGCCATAATATATACTACGTATATTATATAATCATGTATATATACTGTCTATTTTATGGACAGTCATTAATACGTCGGGTTCGTTGTTGAGAATTACACACAAAATATATTATTATATTAAATACATAGCAGTCGACCCCGCCCGAATGTTTTCTTCCTCGGCCCTACTACGACAACTATGCAATTTTTTACTCGACAGCGAAAAAAATTAAAAAAAACATTTTTTGTTTGTGATGCTGCAAGTGTCCCGATCTCGCACATTATTATATCACATGGTCCGTTTGTCCATTAACGAATAGCAATGTCGGCCTTCTTGTATAGATAACATTTTATTGCCTAAGATATTTTCATTATGCAGTATGCGCACATATATATTATGATTACACATTTACACCGAGGTTTGACCATCTGTTCTCGATAGACAACATATTATAATATGTGTACCTTCATCGGTCATATAATACATCTTTTCCCAGTGTTGATGTATATTACTCGAAGCTGGACCGTGATTAAAGTCACAATAATGATTGATTATATAATATACTGTGTGCACAGTTTTCGAGTTACATTGTGTTCCCGTTCGTAGCTTGAAACTTGTGCCGAGCAACGATTTTATCAATAGTGAATAATATTACTTCGTGTCTTGTATAGTTTACTCTTATGTTATAATATAATACCTATGTAGTATTTTAAATTTGACTACGTCAAGAACGTATAGATAATTTGTTCGTAATTTTTGTCATATAAGTAGGTATTAATGGTAACTAGGTTAATAAAATGTGTTATTTTTGAAAAGACATAACAATATTATGACAAAAAAAATATCAAATTACATTTAGAGTAACTCTTAATTAATATTTTTTAAGTGACTTTTTTGATTCTTTTTTTTTAAGCAATTAGTATAGTACGGCGGCTGTTGACCATTTGGTGTAGTATGATTTATTTATCATATTTAAGAAGTCGCGATATTATTGTCAATATTACAATAAAAAATTTCAATAAAAAAAAAGTATAAGTTAACTTGTTCGGTTACTAAATCAATTTGCCCAGTTCTAAACTCATTGTATTCCATTTAACGTTATTCAAATACCATATATAATATACGTTATCGTTCTCGGTAGTGGTACAGAAGAATCGTTTCAATGTTGAAATATTTTAAAACGCTATGTGAAATCTTATGATTAGGCACGGTAGGTTTTGCCAGAGCGCACGCAATATGTGGTTCATCGAATTCACGAGTTATCAGTCAGTGAATAGTGATTGAACAGTGTTTCAATGAACACATCTTGCGACCGACTGTACATTATGTGTATAATACCTATATAATATTATAGTTATTTACTGCAGCTGCACGCACATGCAATCAGCTGCGGACTCGCAAGGAGATAATAAAGTAGTACAATAATATATAATATACATGATGATAATAAAACGGACGGTTTATTCGTTTCTCCAGAAACCCAAAGTCACATTTTGCAATAGCCACTATATTATATTGGAACCACGATATTCGGAAATGGGTTGTAGTACCTACCTATAAAATGTAAGGAAAGACATGTTTCTATAGATACGCACGCGTAGTGTGCGGCTGCCGTTCACCACATAGGGTTTATCGTATTACTATTATTATTATTATTATTATTATTATTATGTAGAGTGTATGTGTGTGAGCTTCTGCTGCTGTGTACCTGCACGCTGGGCGACTGAATATCCGAAGATTTCGTTTGAAGGTCATATAGCTTTTTAGCTGATCGTTTGTATACGTTGTGATTGTACATTGTCGATGACAAAAATAACACGCATTATATATAAAAACGCTAGAATTATTGAAATTATTTTTCAATAAATATTTCAACAATTATATTTAATATTATAGTTGATTTGAAATTCATAGTACATTGATGGCGCACTTAGCATTTTCAAATGGAGGAGGGTAAGTACTAGATGTGGTATGGTATACTAGGCATGATTACAAAAAAAAAAAAAACAAAATACAATGACCAATTGAAAGTTTAAAGTCCTAGCCCAGACATAAACAACTATACATGCTCGTATATTGACGAAGAGAGAATAAAAAATTAATATTATTGTTTCATTCGAGAGAAAAGCGTACAGTAATAAATGAAGGATAATTATTATAAAGAGGAACATCATAAAAATAATTAATACAAATTATATTATGACTAAACTGCAGAGTTTAATGAATCACACACTAGGATCCCAAAAATGGGAGGATTAGTAAGTTATGCATGACTAGTGGTCCAATGAATCATAAAATATGATTTAAACCATCCCTTGTAGTATACGTGCGTAATAATAAAAATAATAACAATATGGTGTTTGTAAATGACGCCGCGGAAAAAAAAACACGAATTTTGCATTATTATTATTATTATACAGCAGTACTGCAGGTACACGACCGACGACCCACTGATGTACTTATTATAATATGTGAATATAAGATCAACCGTCAGATAATTTCGATTCTTAGGCTAATAACCTAAGTTGTTGAAGCTTTTTCCTTTTAAATAAAAAATTAAAATTAAAAATAAATTTCGATTTTAAGCCGTACCGTCCGTACGTCATATTGTATCTTGATATCGATGAACAGAGCAGACACGACGCGATTACTTATCAATTATCATTAAAACGTGTTAACTCAACTACATGCAACCCACGACCGCACTGCAGACCGTTCGCGATGGCATGTAATCATTTATTACATTTTAAGGTTTGATTGTTTGAACTATTTAAAAATATAGATTTTCAAAGAGTAGAAAACTAGTTTTAATGGGAACAATCGAAACACACACGCATGTAAAAATACGAATTATTCGATGTCGTGCAAACCTTTGACGTATTATATTTCATGGTTTTCAAATAATAATCAAACTGTCAAACTATTATACTTATTTCTATTTGCATTGTAGCTCTCATGTGTTGTATCATTGGTATTTTTGTTCGAAAAACAAACCGACTGTCCGCGTAGAATTATGTCAATATGCCAATTCAAGATTAGATAGTTCATAAATAGTGCAGCTATTTTGTCGACTTGTATTATTATACATGATATATAGATGTAGTACCTACATTAAAACGTTCCACCGAATTTTTCGTTAAATAGTTTTCTTCAAGAAAAAAAAATATCGAATTTAACAAATAAAATTACGGCTAAATTCATTAATTATTATATGTACAAAATATTGGCGTATATTACATTTTAGAATTGCTGTAACAGCAACCGAATTCAAAACAATAACGATAAAGGTCATAATTCTCGGTTCGAAAATTCTGTAAACAATCAATGACTAATTAACGACATTAACGACTGTATATCGGAATTATATATATATATATATATACACATACATGTTATTTACATATGAAATAAGATATAATTTACTATTTTTTAACATCAGTAAAAATATTTCCTAATCTGATTAGATATTATAGTCTGAGTATGTTTATTCAAATATGTTTTGAAAGATTCGTTTGCAAGATATAATATTGCAAGAATACTCATTGAAAGTCTTTTATTTAAAAAAAATATATATATATAATGAAACTATAACTAATATTGTAGTCGTATACGATTGTGTATTTAAAAAAATGAATAAATTGACTTTAGTATATTTGTGATCGTAATTTCGTTTCAATAGCATGTCCTGGATACAGATAGAATCATATGTATTTTACAAACAGCTATGTTCCTCATAATAAATGTTGAGAAAAAAAAACAATTTATGAACTAAATTATTATGCAACACCAGCAAGACACCATGTCTTCATTCTTAATGAGTTATGTATTTATACCATTCGGTCCTATACACTTTTAATGAGTCCACTCATAAAGTGCTATATATTACTTTGCATTATGTTTTTCGTTCATGATTTATTTTTATCATGTAGCACTGCCGCAGCAGTTGTCATCAAATCCTTACGCTAACAATCGTATCGTATCTACAGCGTTGTCGTTGACATACTTTTTCCATTTTTTTTTTTTCGTTTTACATATCATTACATATTAACCGGCCTAAATATAACGGTTCTGAGACATCGAATACTGGAAATGTATGTCTACAAGTTCCGACGTTAGTGCGATCCTCAAATAATATGTAGTAAGTGCAATGTTCAAGTGATATGAAATCTTACAAAATATAGTTTGTTAATCGCGGTTATGTTTTAGTATAATTTATAATTGCATCAAAAAGTAATCATTTCTGGTTAAGGATAATCTATTGCAGTCTCAGATTTAGAATGAATCCCAGTGACTGTTTATAAGTTATAAACGTTGTTTTTGAACGAGCTATAAACCGGTACATTATGCGTTTTGTACAGGTCGACGCGTTTCGCTTGCCTTTTGAAAAAATTGATAATTCTGAATCGATGCCAAAGTGTTGAACAGAACCAATATATAAAGAACTATATAAGGAACTAAGTACACTCATATTATATAATTTAATATGTGTGGCGTAGTTAGAGTGGGGAGGGGGGATGATGGGGATAGATCCCTCCAGAGCCTTTTTTTTTTTTTAATGTTTATTGCATTGACATAATATAACATATAATATATTATAATTACGGATATAATCCACCATGTCCTTATCTTGGCTCTCAAATTATATCTTTCGCCCATTATATTATCATACATTCATACAATCATATGCGAAACGCAATACCATAGATCAACCAAGTGTTTTTTCTACAAATTTCTATTTATAGACATAGAATATTTTTTCGTGTGGGAACTTACGTTCCGGTATAATTTTTTTCGTGGAGGAACTTACGTATGTACCTGTTTACCTGCTATGTTTCACGTGGGAACTTTCTAAGCCCCCTTTATGTTTATCCAATTAATTAAATATTCCCCTCCACCCTCAGAACCAAATCTTAACTACGCCACTGGTGTACTTGTGGAATGCCACTGGATTCAAACGTCATCTACCATCGATAACATGAATATTCCTAAGCGCCAATATATACTGCAATTAAGCTGTCCCAAATATTCTGCTTCTACAATTACCTAGATTAAATGATAAAATGAATATCAAAATACGAGTAGTAAGTGCGTAACACGCAATAGGCAGCTTGTGAGTTCTGAAATCCTTTCAAGTTCGGAATAATTTTGTAGTTAGAATCTGCACTTCATTACTAAGTAAGTACTGTTTATGTGTAATGATTCTGCAAGCCACGAGTATGATAAATATATTGAAAATCACAAGTTTAGGTACTATATTATAAGTTATAACACACAACGTATAAAGCGTGAACCAAAATGGACATTTGGAAAATTGCATGGTCGTATAATATTATTTACATATGTTTATGTCAATAGTATACCTAAACTATTATTACAAGGCATCATCGTAAGGTTGATTGATGACAGGTCTCGCACCGCGGTCGGCCTGAAAAATAAAAATAAAAAAGTAAAACAAAATATACGTACTTTGTAACAAAATACCATACAAACCTTGTATACCTATTATATTATATAGTATGAGGTCGATGAACAAAACACACATAATATTATATCGTGTACACAGATTGCTGCGGTATGTGATAATAATATCAATGCAGTGATTATCATGGATGTGTGTGTGTGTGTGTAAACTTTACGTCTCTGGTTGAAAAATTCCTACCCCGAAAATTATATGCTTGTGTCACGTCCGTGCGGGACTTATGAAGATATCGTGTAAAATCGACACCACTGCTATAACATGTACACCTAGAACAATATCATTATTGTATATAATAATTATCGCTGTACGTATAGAGGTATGTAACTGATATTATAGCAATACGAAAACGTCGGCGTTCTGTCCAGGACCGGAATCCTGCGATACATATAAACTGTACGTACAATATAATTATAGCACTATACCTACGGGGGCCATACAGCAGACCGACCGACCGACCGATGAAGACATTATTACATTGTATACACGTCTCGAGATCGTTGTTGTTGTTCATGGGATCGTACATATAATATATAGACGGTCTTTTATTATTATTATTATTATTATTATTACATATATATTTATTTTTTTCGTTACTCTCTCAGCAGACGCTGTATACTGTTTGATACATAAAAAAAACAACGGGGGAAAGGGAAAAAATACAAAAAGAGCCATGACAGTAATAACTCCGTGCCCTTCGCAACAAGTAGTCTGCGCACACACACGCGAGTAATTACGATTTATTGATAAACCTATTGCGCATTATAGGCCCGGGTCTCGGACGTGTGTTCGTTCATCGTAGGGCCGACTTTACGATATAGTAATTTAGTAGCAACGAGTTGTCACGCACATAAATTATTATATTATCGTTATATTATATGTGTATATATATAATATTCTGTTATTTTTTTCGCATTTCCCCGGCCCGGTTATACCCCTGCAGCGGATGACGCGCGACATTGTAGCAGCAACGCACGCAATATACGCAGATATTATATTATACGTGATCACGTGAAAACCGCATTCTGGCGTATATACATAATATATAACATTAAATGCGCATTTATGCACTTCGGGCATATATTTACGATACGTATACGTGCTATTGTTTGATCTCGTTTTCCTATATACCATTCACCGGAGTTGAATCAATAATATTCGTCAATGGCCGCACTGCAGTAGGTACAATATAATATAATAATATAATGTCTCGTCTTCGTCGCTGGCCGACTGTATGGTACGCGATAAAACGAGTTTTTTCTGCTTCTTGTCGTTTCGTCAAACATTATTATCAACTGCGGCGCCGCTGAAACGATAACATATTATAGACAATTTTCGTTCACCCGTACGCGACAACAGTCGACAGACTGCAGACAGACAGTGAACTCGGGCGTTTACGCAACAAAATATTTCGGGTAGATTTTTAAGAACTGAATATACATTAACAAAAAATATATTGACAAATAATTTATAATAATAATAACGAAGGAATATTCGATTTATACCTACTCGTACGTAATACATTTTACATAATATATGAACTAAGCCACTGATTGAAGATTGATGATTGAATACTGTGTGGGTATATAATACATTATCTTTTATTTCGAGAAGGAGGAAAAGTTAAACTCCTATACCTCTACCCCATAATGTTTACGCGTTTGATAGTAGTATTACATTCGAAAATGTTAAAATTCTTCCTCGACCTATATAATACCAAACGATTTTTTGTATCCAGTGTATCTCCCTGCCGTTGTCAAGTTTTTTTTATATAATTTGGGTTTAATATTTCATCCTTCGTGAGACTTACATTACATGGGATGTGAAAACATTTTCCCTCCATATTAGATGAATTAGCATAATGAAAAACAGCCGGGGTTATTACGCAGCTTGAATTAAACATTTATAAAATATGTGATCACAAAATAAATCTTTTATTATATTTATAAATATAAAACTATAGTATTACATTTAAATTTAATACAGAGAATTATTTTTCTATTACACATATATACGTATATTATGTGTATAAAGTTTTCAACATAAATAAACAAAAATAAGCATTAGCTTTAATAATCGTATTCTCTTTTTGCTATATAGATAAGTAATAACTGTCACTGAATTGTACAACGACCGTATAATATACATACCGTCATACATATTATGTACCGTCTACAAACGCGTATATTATAATACCGAAATGGTCAAATGGTTAGATTGGAAACAATAATATAAAAAATGATTGCAATAACAGTATTCGGCAACGTCACAAAAAGACTATTTAAAAACTAATTTGTGTGCATCATGTCGTCATCAATGAGCATGCACCGCGGTTATACGAGTATTATAGGACGTCAGCGTTTTTATTATATACCATTTGTCGACGTGCGCGTAATGAAGACGTTAGACGTCTGTATACGTACACACTCGTATAATGTAATATATGTGCACGGCCGCGACTATGGCACACATGTTTGTCATGGCGAAAATGTCTGTTCGAAGTGTTTTTTCCCCGTCTGTTTTCGGCGATATTTAATTTTAATTTTTTCCTATGCTCATACCCACACGTTTTTATGTTGTATTTATTATAACATCGAGATTATCACGGTCGTTTTATGGATCGCGGTAATCGGCCACAGAGAAAAACGATCATTAAAATGCACAATTTTACTTTCGATTGTCTCATCGTTGTTAAAACAAGATCAAAACTCGACGAAACCGACTGTTTATCAAATTTCGACGCTCGTTCTTATATTCTTTTCTGTAAACACTTTATCGGATTATAACATCCAGATTCAATTAATACCTCTTACAGTTATATTCAATATATTACAATAACACATACAAATGCAGCGTAGGACACTACGTTTGATAGATAGCATTTGATTATTAACTGAACAAAGAAAAAAAAAACCATTTGTATCTCGATATATTTCTACACCTTTAACACTTTTTTTTAGAGAAAAAATAGCGGCACACATACAATTCTTAGTCGTTCGAAAACCGAAGAGCAATGTATTAATCTTTTTGGGTTTAAATGGTCAAATGGTTAATGATAATACTACAGAATACTATGATAATAGTATAATACTTTCAACTTTTACCTATATTGATAGTTTCCACAGATATTTACGTAGCACAGTGGTTATATTTTGTTTATTTCATGTGACGTGTACACAATAATTTACCCTGGCCTCCGTTACGAATCGCGATGAATAGCCAAATGCTATCCAAAACGTTTACACAAATAAAAACGGTTAACACGTTGGACATGCGACTTGTGTACACTCGGAATCTTCTTATACCGGACTTTTTGGAATTTCAACCTTTGTTGGAAAACTACGAAATCCATTAGTGACGCGATTACGAAGTATAAATGATCAAAAACCATACAGTCATCGTGTCTTGATCTGTTGAATAACGATATAATATATTATTCGAATGAAAGCCATCGACCATAGTATTATATTATACGTTATTGATCGAGAAAAAAATCGATTTTCCCTCGGCATATTAAAACGATGACAATGCACGTTTCGTAAAACGAACAATATACATAGTATTCAGGGGGGTAGGTAAAAAGGTATTCGTATAATACCATAATATATTATTATTGTGCCTAGAACAAGTGAAACAAAACCGATTACGAATCTAACGGCGCGTTTATGAACAGGTATATTATACCTATATATTATACTTATATTATGTGTTAATATATTAAGGGTTGTGCCTGTTTTTTGTAAATTTTACTTTATCCGTTATTTTTATTTTTATATATTAACGAAAACTTAATACTACTACTTAACATAATATTATGTACCACATACCGATTTAATATATAATGTAACAAAATGAAAAAAAGGAATTAGATATCCGTTTTTATGTTAAAACAATGAGGACAATTTTACTCTAGAACATGTTATAATTAACATTTAAATCATGTATACGGTAAATCATATAGTTTAAATGATTGACGACTATTCGAGCATATATAATATGAAAATTAGTAATATAATTATATTGTATAACAATCTATAATATTATGTCAATAATTATTTTTAACTTGCATGTAATAAAGCACTGATGTTTATTCATATTTAGTTACAAATAGTGAGCGGTGTATAAATCATAAGTATACGTACGTACCGGGCAGGCATGTGCAGAACAATGGAAGTAAACATATTTTCGGCAAGTCGTATTTATAAAACTTAATCTTTTCTTGTCGTAAGAAAAAGAAATATGCTTCCATGGACTATGGTGCCGTATACGTTATCGATCCGATCTCTTTTCACGGGCTCATTAAAACGAAATACTATTCTCGCTTTATGATCTCGTAAAAGACAGAAGATCGTCCCCTCGGTCGGCACACCATATGTGTGTGCACGAAAAGAATTCCTCGTTGTTTATCATGAAATAGTGTTTTATATTATTTTATTAACTATACACGTGGTACAAATAGTGTCCACCTAATAATATATATTATATGTATGTATATAATAACAAACATTCCGCAGTCAAAACGAACTATAATAATCTTTTGACTTAATCTCTAAAGGAATGATAATTATAATAATCATTAAAAATAAAACACTATTAGAAGTTTATTTGTTTTTTTTTGTTATCATCCCGACCGAACAAATGTGTGGGAATAAAAAATTATGTTTCAATTAGACTTATATGAATACAATGATAATTATTATCATACATAAATACAATACATCTTCTGTTTAAACATTTTTAGTGAGCATTATTTTACGCATAATAATATAATAAATTACACATCTTGTGTAGGTATTTTAATATTATAATTATATTATATAAAATCTGTACGTTAGATTAAATTTACTCGTAAATGCCATAATATATTATACGTTTTATATGTTTAACCAGATGGAATTTATTATTGCCGTATCATCCGATTAATATATTATGTAATATGTATTCAAATTTTATTATACAATACGCATATTAATTTTCAATCAATCGGCATTAGGATTTCGATAAATCCCAAAATAAATTACAGTACTATATTATTCGTTACTACCAATAAATATTTATACACACTGTTTTGTACTTGAATAATATTGAATAATAATGTAAATAATATGCAAATAACGCTTATTATCGTGGCATAATCGACGGCAAATTACCACGCACCTTGAGTAAAATATAAACGCCTAATATAATATGTATTATTATTGTTTATGGAACGCGCCGCCGATAAGAATACTTAATTATTTCTCAGACGATATTATTCTTTACGAATGCGTTTTTAAGACTGTGCACGCGCGTCTAATATGGACCAACGGCTGTTTTCATCGTCATCGGAAGAACAACGACGTCCGTACTGGTTATACTAAGCGTTTTTGTCTTATATAGAAACGTCCGAAAGATATAGTATATAATATGACATGTAAATTATTAAGACATGTTATGTTATCACTCAAGTGTCCAATTGTTTCTTATGGTATACCATAGAATAGAAGTAAATTACATTCCAGGTGCTCTATATAATTTTATAATTTATAAAAATTGTATTAATAAATTTAATTTTTTTGACTTTCTCAATTCACTAAGCTAGCGGATACATTTAGTTTCAACATAATGTCTGTGTTAGTATTGACTGATTTACAATTAAATGTATTATATATTATTATCCTGAGCGATTAAAAGGAAACCGACGGCAAATACTCGCCTTATTCAGTTCAAATGCTATATTATTGAAAATAATGTACTTGACAAAAATTTACTTACCCATACCGCACACTGTATACGCCTACATTATGGTATAGCGTTATTCTGAGTTTGATAAAATATACTATTTAAAAAGTCAGAGTGAAACCGTCATCGGACGACTCTCGGCGCCGACGGATTTCTGAAAAACTCGTCACCTGTTCGCTTCGCCGAGTGAGTATTATAGTAGGTATAATGATTATGTATGCAAAAACATTCCTCTTAGAATGCGTGTAATCAAAAACACACGTCGTTGTTATTACTGCAGTATACACTATATCTATCGAACAATCGAAAAAGTTGTTAGACCCCGGGCTGTTTGAGTTGTCGTCCCATCTGGAACACTACCGCTTTTTAACTATATGGTGACACTGCAAGTCTAGACGTAATATTTTGTTTACGTGCATATATTATGTATAAAAATATGTGTTAATAATACTCTGTGAATTCCGCACACTGGCACGTGCTCAACTCTTGTAGACGATACATCAAATAAATTTATACGTTTTATATTGAATGCAGTGTATCTATTGTGGAAGTGTGTGCAGAGAAAACACGTGTTCGAATATATGACTTAAATATATAAATATATAGGTACTATGTATGATGCGTGTTGGCGTTGAGATTTTTAGAAAAAAATCAAGTACTTATAGAAAGTTGAATAAATTGTTTTCTTTTTTGCGAGGATGTGTTTACGTATTTGTGTAGATAATTTACCTTATGCGTAACCGTTAGATAAGTTTATGATATTATTATTATAATGTATATAGCTTGTGCATGTGCAAGCATTAAGCAGTATGATAAAGTGTGGTATCAATAATTATCTCTAAGAGTTAAGCCCAAATCGATTTGTGTTTTGCATGTACATTATTTTCAATCTAAATCAATTTCATATCAGCATCACTCAAACACATCATAGTTTGAATAGTAAATTTTTTTTTACCAGTCCTCTTATGGTAATAAGCCTAAATGTCCATGTTATAATGGCGGTATATCACAATATGACGTCGCCGTCGTTGCGATAACACTCGGACGGTCGTTTACCCACGCGTTCACGTAATCTCCAATCGTCGCAAGAGTTGAACAATAATATTATGACCACGTGATCTCAGAGAATGCACATAAATTTAGGGTTTTCAAACCTTCTATAGCAACGCTCGCAGATCGTACACAGGACGTATTGCCTATTATATATATATATATATATATATATACATATACGGGACAATAATTTTAATATAATATTACTATTACTATTACTATTGCGTCGCCACGACCTGTTGGCTGGCCGGCCATCAAAACCTAACTAAATCGTTGTGGGTGGTCTGTTACGTCCCCTTCTCCGAGGTCCCCGTTTGGATCTCATCTAAGTTCAAAATAATTGTAATAAACGCGCGCGCGCACGCACGTGTGCGTATACAATATAACATATATACGCCGTATGTAATGTTATTGTGTACATTTTACGCACAAAAAAAAAAAAAATTTATATTTTATTATACACATATTATACACGAGCACTGATCGGAGCGCATCCGTGACATATGCCGTTCGTGTGCCGTGTCCGGGCGGGTAAAAAAAGCCTGCTGCTGCTGCTGCTGCTGCTGCCGTATCGGAGCCCCGGGTGACAAATTTACGATCGTCCGACACGACTGCGCGCGTCTCATCCACGGACGTATTATTATTATATTACATCGTCTTGTTGCCAGACGCGATATAAATGTATATAATATATAATAATTAGGGGACGGATTTTGTTGTAAATACATATTTTTATTGGGATGAGATATTTTTAATCTGATAAAAATGTGCACGATTCAGATCATTCTTATTAAAATAAGCCCAATTTCACTATACATATTTTTACTTATTTGGTAAATAAGTATTTTACATATTTTAGTACTTATTTTAGTGATTTTCAATATCATTAAAAAAAATTCAGGATTTGAAACTATTAAAATCATCAGAGATATTTTAATTGGTAAAAAACAACAAGGATCTCTGGACATTGGATTCACTCCTTCTGATATAGTGAACATGAATTACGCCCCTATCACATCTGTTGACGTAGAACGGTCTTTTAGTCAATAAAAGAGTATTCTCTGACCGAACCGTCGCAATTTTTCATTTGCAAACCTTCAACAATATGTTTTCTCATTGCTTTGTTCCGAAATAATAGTTTTATATACCTACATCGTTTGAAATACTTTTATTTATAAAATATTTTTTTTTTTTGTAATTTTCAGTAGGTACCTACTAATACATTTTTTCAATATACATATTTTTAATTATTTTTTACATATTTTAATAAAATTAATTACATATTTATGTACATGTTTTGATTTTTTTATTACAATTAAGCCCGTTCCCTAATAATAATTATTATCGCTTATTATTATTGTGATATAATCCGTTCACTCGTATATTGGACAAAACGAACCGGAGATTAGCGGTAAGATTTACCGGTCAATAAGAAGCGTGGGCCCACGGGGAGGTGTATATACAACCGTATGTCAGGTGTACGCTGCACATAATATAGTCATGACCAGGGTTGGGATTTTATAGCATTTGCATATTTCTTATGAGATACTTAAAAAATAGCAGAGTAAGCTAAAAACGTGTTTCATGACACAGAGAACTGAAATAAAAAATTTTATTTTGCTTTTTTTTTGCATATTTTGTGATATTTTAGTTTTTAGCGCATTTTTGACTTTTTTTTGCATCTTTACCTGTTTATTAATTAAAATTGGTTATATTTTATGGAATTACCTATATTTTAGCAAACGAGTTTTTAGATTTTTGTCAATCGAAATATCAAGTAAATTGTAAATGTAGAGATTAAATAAATATACTGATTACGATGATGTAGCATCGTACACAATTGCAGCGGTAATATTTAGGTACCTATAATATAATTTTACGATAATTTCATATTAGGTATTTGGTTCTAATTCTTGTTATCTGCTGATTTTGTTGAACCCTTCGGAATTGTGGGGGGGGAGTGACTAAATGATTTCAAAACTTAAGTAACTACCTATAATAATTTGTAAGTGATTAAAAAATTATTGATTAATACATTTTCTTTTTTTACATATTTTGTTGTTTTTATTGCATATCTTTAGCGCATATTTAGCAATATTTAAGGTAATATTTGTGCAATTTTAAGTGCTATAAAATCCCAACCCTGGTCATGACCATAATATCCATACGTAGATATATCCAAGTATAGGGGACGCGGCGGCGGCGGGGTATTTTCCGTTTACGATCCGGCTCAGGGTCAATATATTTTCGGGAAATAAACCACCACCGCGCGCATAATATATCATATTATGTATGACACAAATATTATAATATCATAGAAATGTATAGCAACTACTGCTGCAGAAGCCGCGAGCCGATTTTTCATACACACATTTAGTGGGAACGCGTATTACATTATACTCGTCGATTTTATACACTTGAAACCGTTTTTTCTTCCTCCAGCGATAAATTGCGATCGGCCGGTCAGCGTCTCTTTCGTTAGAAAGTATCCATAATAGTAATGCATATTGCTGCGTTAGAAGGTTTAGGTATCTATATAGGCAGTCGTACATTATAACTGAAAGGATCGGATTAAGTATACAATAAGGAAGAGGGGGTAAAAATACGATCGTTTGAAAACAGTATATATTGTTGGTAATTGTTTTTCTTTTTTATTATTATTATTTTCAACCGTAAAAAAATACAGTATAATTATATTATCTTTTTATACAATGCCTAATATGAGACGTCGTCGGTGCGTACAAAAAAAAAAAAAAAAAAACAATACACATAAAACAAGGCAATTAAACTATAAAACGACTTTGTACCATGTAGGGATCAAATAATTATTTACACAGATTTCAAAACATTTCAACATTATACAATAATTATACACAGCGCCGATCAAGCGTCACCGTCGAAATCAGAATTTGTACTGTATACAGTGTACATATTATTATTTACATACGATACTATATTACGTGTAACGGTTCTGATTTTATAAACATACAAATTCCGTTGAAACTCAACGGAGTGGGAGGGGATTGTTTTTTTATTACTATTTGGTATGCATAAATATGACTCGTAGGCACTCAACACAATATTACTAATAAACATGTACAATATTAAAACGCGCCGTGGTAGTACAAAAAAAAAAAAAAAAATCAAACAAAACTAAATAAATAAACGACGCGTGGGCGGTGCCTGAAGGCGCCTAGCCTCCAGAGTCGATAAAAATCTTAAAAATATCACTGGTTAGTGAAAAACTAGGTTCACGTGTTGGAACGTACAGTACATTCGAATAAATATAATAATTATAAAGAAAAAAAAAGAGGATCACGAGAAAATAAAACAAAGAAAAATGCATCATCTCGCCCGGAGATACAATGATAAGGACAATATTATGGTAGCGCTCGGTTGGTCGATTCGACTGTGATGTCGTCCTCGCAGTGGTGTCCAGTGCGTTTGAAAGCTGCGGAAAACCGAATAAGTTTCCAAAACTTCGACGAGAAGCAGAGGAACTATATAGAGGCTGCTTGTGAATATGCGCTATCTCTTCCAACAACCCCGGGCGCTGGATATACAAATAATAATTGGCGGGATTAGTTGACGATGCGTTTCACATTAAGTGATGTATGAAATATATAATATATACGTATTTCTGCAGTCCGTCTCGCTGAAATGCTGAATGCCAATCGATGATTTCGTAATAAAATCAAGATAATATTATATCTATACGGAAATACTATTCGGTTTCAGGTGCAATTGCGGAGAATTGAATCACGGATTGCAGGGGACTGGCCTGGGGAGGATACAAAGTCGGAGAGGACTTTTGTAATGGAAAACGAGGATTTTCGATATCAACGGAAAAGTTATTTTTTGTTATAAACTTATAGGCAGCTATTGCTGCGGGGGAAAGCTATGGATATAGGCACTCGCGGGACCGGTCGGATAGATGACGGGATGAAGAGGATTTGTGAGATATGGCTGCAGCGATGGTTCTCGGCGGACTGGCAATATGTATAATATAATATACACTTTTTTTAGGATGATAATAAGGCATGACATAACATAGGATGAGGGTGCGTCGTGTACCGCACACGATGAGGATCACCGGTTTTGGTGCAGTTCTACGAGACGTATATGCACGCCGTGCATCACAGAGCAATGCGCCGGAGGACGGGTCTCGTGCGAGTGCACGTCGATGCACTGGTCACGTGATGACCGATTACGCGTAGAACGGCCACTCGGACCGCGTGACTAGGAGAGCGGACGCGGCGACGAGCGCGAACAGCGTGACGCCGGACAGCGACGGCGGTCGGACGATTAGCGCGGAGGCCGCGGAATCGGTGCGTCGATCGTCACCGTCGACCGCGGTGGTCGCGTTGTACCGGTTCCGGCCGCCCGGCTGGTGTTCCGGGTCGGCCAACATCATTTCCACCTCGGCCCGGTCCGGGTCCAAGTCGAACATCCGCGGCCAATGCTTTTTCCGGTTCTTCCGGCCGCTCTGCTTGTGGCCGCCCTGTTGCTGCTGCGATCTCGGGTCGACCGCGTCCACGAACCCGCCGCCGCCGCCGCCGCCGTAGCACAGCCTGACCATGCGCTCTTTGTTGCGCAGACACTCGACCGTGGCCTTGCCGGAACACCGGCACCGGTTCAGCTTGGACGCCGTCTCCTGTCGCTGCAGGATCTCCACCGAGTTCAGGCAACGTTCGGTGCACGCCACGCCCTGCAGCATGCGTTTGCAGTACGTGTGATAGTAACCGAGCGCGGCGGTGCATACGGGATCCGCGAGGCAGATGAACTGGGCCAGTTCGCACGACACCACCGTCTGGTTGTGCACCGCTTCCATCACCAGCGGCCGGCACACCTCCACGCGGTTCTTCATCTCCTCGCAGTAACCGTCCCGGCACGAGCACTGTGCAACAGAAAAACAACGTGTTTACTATACATAGCAATGTACCTAAATTATATAAACATAAATATATATATATATATACAGAGTGGTTCAATGCAGTGGCGTAGTATGATTTGGTTCTGGGTGGGGGGGGATATTTAATTAATTGGATAAACGTAAAGGGGGTTTAGTAAGTTCCCATGCGAAACATAGCAGGTAAGAGGGTACATAGTATGTAAGTTCCTCCACGAAAAAAATTATACCGGTACGTGTAAGTTCCCACACGGAAAAAAAAATCTATGTCTAAAATTGAAATTTGTAAAAAAAACACTTGGTTGATCTATGGTATTGTGTTTCGAGTGTGATCGTATGAATGTATGATAATATGATGGACGAAAGATATAATTTGAAAGCCAAGATAAGGACATGGTGGATATAATTACGGATAATATCCGTAATTACAATATATTATATTTAATATGCCAATGCATTAAATATTAAAAAAAAAATGCTCTGGAGGGGATCTATCCCCATCATCCCCCCCCCCATAACTAAGCCACTAGTTCACTGGAATAGGACTAAAAATAGATTGATTTTTCTCGACGTAGGATGGGTGTGGGCAAGTCATCGGAATGGTGTTATTCGATTCGTTAGGTAATGCCATTTAGTAATCACTATGCACCGTGTGTTCGCGTACAACGAATTTGTGAAAAATAATGAATCGGTAATGAAAGTGCAGCGTGCATTCAAAATTCACTCCAACATCGGATGTCAGGGTGCTGTTCCTGATAGGAAAACAATTATGAGATGGGTTACTGCTTTTCGAATAACGGGAAAAATTACAAAAAAATGAAACTAAACCTCGCACATTAAACGAACTTAAAGATGCAATAAAATCTGAAATTGCGTTAATAGATGAAAACTTGCTTCGGCGCGTTCACTCAAATTTTTTGGATTGACTCTCTTCATGCTACGAACAATTTGGACGTCATACACTCGATGTTCTTTTTAAAAGTTAAAACGGCACTTATTTATATACTATATAAATATAATATTAATAAAATAATTTTACGTCTAAAATATACTGAATTATATCAATTTGTTTTTGTTCCTATTCCCGTGAACCACCTTGTATATGTTCACGAGCCACATGGATAAACACGATTATACTATATACACCGAGTGCCAATAATGTTCATATTTTATCGCTTTTATAGGATTTGATCTAAGTAATAATAAGTCAATAAGATAATATTACATGTCTTGCAGCCAATAAACACAATATCAAATCACGTATATTACTTCGCAGTATATTGTTCTGTTTGAATTGTTCATCAACAAAATTAAAAATCATAAATTCATAATAATAATAATAATAATAATTAAATTTTGGTTTTTGTTGATTAGACGTGAGCCGCAATTGGACCATCTCGGCCATATAAGTACTACGACTAGACTATATGAGTATATATGATAATATTGTAATAAAATACATAAATATACGTAGGTATATGTTATACGGTTTGAAATACGTTTTTTCGAAAAACTGTTTAGAGTCTTGAGGTCTCTGTAAATAATATACTGGCAACGCGGGAAATAAAAACCCAGGTTCCGTATCTGAAAACGCGGTTTTGACATTTTCCGGCTTACCTGCTGGTTTTTGAAATTCATGTTATCAAATACTATTTCAGAAATTCGTTTCTCGTTATTAATGGTTTTATATGTATATAATTTTTATACTTTACCGTATTGTATCGTAACGAAATTAAGAAGACTCGCAAAGGCTAGATTTGCACTGAAGAAAATGCGGTCGATAAATCGGTAAATCGGTGATTATTTATTTATTTATTTATTTCAGCATAATCAAATAACATAATATAATCTTATTAAATAAAAATACATTGATAAGCTGATACGTATACCAACTGAGCTGTGCTCGTAACTGGTATATACGGAAACTGGTATATTGATCAATACTTGAACGTAACCGATACGCGCTGGATCGACAAAATACATTAGTATAAATCGATCATTTTATTTAATTACGACTCGGAAGCTAGGTGTATTATTACATACGGTTAATCGAGCCGTCAAAACCGATAGACGTCAGCTCGCACGTGTGTATAACGATAGGAATAATATTATAAAAGAACTCGTGACCCCACTCTCGGGACGTTGGGAATTGGCAGGCGATGCTCGAAAAGAAATGCATTAAGTTTAAAAAAGCGTGTCAATTTTGGGATGAAAAAAAAATATTCAACATTTTAAAAACAACAACCCAAAATGACTATTATTGAAACGCAGTAAAAAGGATTAGAACATTTTGAAAGCGTTATTTGCAAATTAAGACATAATTCCTTTGCATTAAATACCCTTTTTTCTAGATAAAGACATCAGAGAAAAAAGAAATTTAAACTCAGTCGTCATCAAGACATAACTGTATGGTTTTAAGTATAAAATATGTTGTGTTTATTATTTTTATCCAAGTGAATGTCTATTTTGCCGCTCACTGAGACACTGAAATACTTTTTCAACCAGTAAACGAATAAATTATGTAGACATTGCCAATTTATCAAATTATTATAAATGTATAACACATGATTATTTTTGGGTACATACTTGATAGCAAGCGTTTTGGTCGTTATGAATAATTTATATTTTATTATGCAGTACATACGCGTTTTTATCGTTCGCGTTACAAAAATATTCACAATAATAAAACTTTTTTTTATCGATAAAAAAAACACGCGAAATTATATACTACAATATAATGATATAGCTATATGTATGATCGTTGACATGATAAATCTATTCACATAACGCAATCTATCATCGCGTAATTCATATTTTTATTGTATAAGTTATGTAAACAACTTTCTTAGTCCGAACGAGAGAGAAAAAGAACACGATAATATTGCGGTTTTTCAAATATAAAAAAAAAAATCCTTTAAAAATTAAGTGCTATTCGGCTCTATAACGTTAAAATGTTGACACCGAACCATGTATGTACTTCAAAGACAGTTATGTTAAGTAAGCATATTAAAAAATTGATTTTACGCAGTCGATTTGATTACTTTGATATTAAGTATATATACGTTGTTATTGGTATATTTTCTAATGTTTTATTCGGGGGGGAAAAAAAAACGTTTCATAGCATACAAAATGCGCCGTCTATTACAAAGTTTCTAGTTTTCTTACGATCGCATGAAATGTATAATACTACATAACGCATACGAACCGGAATGTTTTAACGGTTTCCGTATAGTTTTTTTCCGATGCAAGCTGCTATACGGACGACTGCAAGTGTGTAAATCGCTATAAATCAAACAGTCTCAACGATAATATATAATATCGATGCCGGGGGCTAAAAGAGAACGTTATCGTATTACTGCAATGCGTGTAACCTACCTATAATTTTTAATTGAGTTTTCAAACGTATTCCGCCGATATGCGGTGTATAGGGTGTATACAAATATACGAAATCAACAACAAGGTGTTCCCCATTGAACCATTTTTTTTTATTTCGACCAATTAAAATTTGTTTTGAAAACATTTAAATGTCCATCGACATTAAATTATTCCCGGTTTTGTTTTTATATATTATCGTTATTATTATTGTTGTATACCGATGATAACAGAAACAAAGCGTTAGTCGTTGTACAAAAACAAAATCAACTTATATAACTTACTATAGGTAATATAAATAAAGTGCGATTAAAAATTAATAAAACCAAAGTGTAGCAGTGACTTTAACGAACGTTAAACACAGTACTACAGCGGCGGTAAACGTTTAAAATGAAAAATAAAATCCCACATATTGACGTTTATTATAGATAAAATGTATTGAATTTTGTTTATATATATATATATAATTATATTAATATTATGTGGTTCAGAAATATTAAATAAGATATTCATTGACAATTTTCAAATTTGCCTGTAGACATTTGAATGTAACGCATTATTAACCATCTAATTTTAATTATTAAAATATATTTATTTACATTTGAATTTGGGATTTAATTTGTGAATCCAAATTAAAACTATATAAAAGTCTGAATTTGACATTCATAACGGGTTTAGAATTGATTAAATTTATGCAAACGAATTATGACATGTAACATTATAATGTAGGTAAATGGAATAATTATTTTTTTTTTTTAAACTTAGAAGGTTAAAGAACATTAGACAATACAATTTTGCACATATCCAAAATATATTTTAGAATTTTAAATAGCAATAATACAGATATAATATGCATCATAGTGTGGAGTCGATACTTTTCAAAATGAATTAAATAACTTTTGTTTCGTGTTTTTTTTTTCAAGTTTTAGTTCTATTGTTGTATATTATTAAAGTGCATTTAAATTATTGATAACTGCGACGTACGGTTAAAAATACTTTGTTCATGGTTTCGTACAATGTATAGAAAAATATCCTACAATGATTGTCTAGAAATAGAACTTCATAATTTCAATTTAATATGCATTTTTATCTTCGATATTTGTCAGATACTAATAAACCGATTTATCTATTATAACTTTTAATAATCATAATGATAATTCCAAACACTAACTTTTTTCATTTGTATTACGATTTTTTACCTACAATCGACATGACTATTTCAACATTTCGTATATTATTAATTGTAAGATTATACATTTATTGTGTAGCCATCGGGGCATAATTATTGAAAAAAACTACACAAAAAAAAAAAAAAAACAAATACATATTAAGCACATACAATGTGCGCATTTATATGAAATAAGAAAATTTGCCACACATTTCAAACTTAAAATCCATTTTAATATGATACACAAAATATATCAAAAACTCTGATATGAAAATTCCATATAATATAGGACACCAGGGAGTGTGCTACAACCACCTAGGCCAACACAATACCGATATAACACATATATCCAGGTCGAGCGACTGCACACTCCGATCCCTAACAATTATCACTAGGTTTACGAGGTAGTATCTAATTGTTATATAATTATCGCGCCGTTTTAATTATTACGTTTTTAGTGGTATTACGCGCGTATGTTTATACAATTATACGTCGTATGAAGAATTTAAACGTTCGCGTATTTATTATTATAGTATCTACATCGGCTATACCAGCCAAAGTATGTACCTATCAATAATGATTATAAATCATATCATAATACTAACGATAGAGATATCTATTATATACGTATGTAAAATATATAGTACAATTACACTTGTCGCGCATTGTCTGCATATATTATGTCGCATATTATATAGGTAATATTAACGTATACACGATAATCACGTCAAAGTACGCGATGTATACATGGTATTATTAACATTATTAATTTTTTTTTTACGCGTTTAGTTATTTATTTATATATTTATAGGTAGGTGCAGAATGGTAACACTTACGTCCATCATCTGTTTTCCGGCCGCGGTGGACGTGAGCGCGACCAACGCGTACAGACACGATTGGTGACACTTGGTCGAGTCGTCCTGCAGCATCTTGTCGCACTTGTTGAAGTACGTGTGAAGCGCCATCGAGCAGCTAGGGGCGAACGCGCACTGCAATCGCACCTCCTCGCACGACGGCTGATGGTAACCGACTTCCATGGCACCGGCGATCGTCAGCCCTCCGCCGCCCCAAACCAGCAGCGCCATGCCCGACAGCAGTGCCATCGTCGCAGTCTTCATCGCTTGCACTATTATTTCTGCGAACAAAGAAAAACCGTTTGATTTCGAACTTACTCGTACGTATATATATATATATACAGGGTGAGCTGAAAATAGATTGATTTTTCTCGACGTAAGATGGGTGTGTCCGTGTGGGCAAGTCATCGGAATGGTGTCATTCGATTCGTTAGGTAATGCCATTTAGTAACCACTATGCAGTAGTGGAGTGGTTCACCGTATGTTGGCGTACGACGAATTTGTGAAAAATAATGAATCGGTAATGAAAGTGCAGCGTGCATTCAAAATTCACTCCAACATCGGATGTCAGGGTGCTGTTCCTGATAGGAAAACAATTATGAGATGGGTTACTGCTTTTCGAATAACGGGAAAAATTACAAAAAAATGAAACTAAACCTCGCACATTAAACGAACTTAAAGATGCAATAAAATCTGAAATTGCGTTAATAGATGAAAACTTGCTTCGGCGCGTTCACTCAAATTTTTTGGACTGACTCTCTTCATGCTACGAATAATTTGGACGTCATACACTCGATGTTCTTTTTAAAAGTTAAAACGGCACTTATTTATACACTAAAAAATATTGATAAAATAATTTTACGTCTAAAATATACTGAATTATATCAATTTGTTTTTGTTCCTATTCCCGTGAACCACCCTGTATAATAAGCATATTATACTGTGACGTGTGTAATAATTATTATGATCCACTAGAATATTGATAATAGTGAGTTTTTTTTAGAACTCATATGATGTGGGTGTGTGGGTGGAGGGGGGATGAGCAAATTGTTATGGGGTATAGTTTTATGGTGACCAATTCAATATCTTTATCCTTAGAGAAACGTAGTTTAAATCTCTATAGTAATTAGTTGCGTGTACAGAGACAGAAAATTACAGCTTTCGATCAGTTTGAAAAGTATTACGTTTGATATAGCATTCGTCGAGTCGCACAGCCGTGCTAAATAGCGAATGGGGGTTCTGTACACAAATATTATTATGTTAAACGCTGGGGCATGTTAGCGTTTAAAATATCAACATGTGAGTAAAGAATATTCAATAGACTGTACTTCATAGATATATTCTAGGTACATAATATATTATATAGAGTTTAGTATAAAGATCGTCCGATTTCCCGAAGATACTTACTCGGTCGATCAAATATTTTACACGTACATTATTATATTTATCAAAACGATGCGCATGTATACCACACGGTAAAGAAAATTATACTTCGGTTGCGGTTCGTCATCATGACATAATACATACCTATGGGTATAACTATAACGTAGCATATACCTACCGCACGCTCGGCGTACATAAGTCACGAAACCGAAATGGACGTGTACACTGTACATATTTTATACATCTATATAAATTATACACCGTATACGCTCTATTAGGCAGTTTGTCGGTTTCCGTATACCTTTGATACAAGAACAAAAAAAAAATATATACATAAGCGACGATTCATAACAGACGGTCTAAAATTAAATTTATCGTTGAAAATGATATCACGCGATACATTCAATATAATACATTGTAATATTATAAAACTCCGTCCACTCTCTGGTTGCGATGTATATGTAAATATAATATAATATAATATAATGCGTCACGACCTTGTTGTCGAATTAAAATCGTAAATTGAAATGCGCACTAATTACGAAATAAGTACATAAAACGTCAGCTCGAAATGCTTACAATATTTATGTAAGTACACAACCCGCGCAATAATCATAATAAATAAATTACAAGCACTTGCACAAGTCCATATGGATATCAGAATACGTTTCTGAGTAGTTAATTTCTTCATTTCTCCGCTGATACGCAATAATATCAGGTGAACGGCTTTAATAATTTCTTCAGTCAATCGAAACCGTTACGAAAATATAGTACAAATTATTATAGTAAACTATTTCAGTGCTAGAATTAGAAAGGACGCTCGGCGACAGATGCAATATTTATTTATAATTCTTATAACGCATGATCTCTAATTCTCTAGAAGTACTATATATTATTATATTAAAATCATTTTTTTCAACCAGTATATTTATTTAAAAACGTTTTTGACTTTTGATTGTTCAAAAAGATTTATTGCTGTGTCATTGATTCGGCCAATGCATTATAATTTCACTTGTTGAATCCTATGTAAAAATAACAAAGAAAATTGCATTGGTGGCAAGATGCAGGTTTTGTTTTTTTTTAAAAAAAGTGTCCTTTTTGTAAATAGGCTTTACCGCGGAAGTTAGTTAAAAATTGAAAATTTTCAAAATGATTGTGTGCATTTTCTCCAATCAGAGGAATAACTATTTATTTGATAATAACGTGGAAAAATTTGACGATTTATTTTTGAAAATTGCAGCTAATGCCACGACATTATTGAGACCACGCTTTATGTATATAATAAAACCTATCCAAATTATCACTGTCGTATTTTACCGTAATTTAATGAAAAGGGAGACCTATAAAGTCTTGACATATTCGTTTATATTGAATAAGTGTAACAGTATTATGAATAGTATACCGTTTGTGAATGGACGATTTCGGACAAACGAATAAATCGCGGTAGCCAAAAGGGTTAACTGTGGGCATCCCAACATCATTATGGTGCTCGAGGACGGTAAACCACGAGCGGTCGCGCACAAGTACCTGCAGTGCATTTTATCAGGACGTATAACACCGAAAACCTTTTATTATTATGTATACTGTACAAATTCGACGGCGTGCGCGGTATATACGGCCAACTAGTCTTTTATTATTTCACGCATTGTTTACCCGACAACGTGCCATTGTGCCCGGGTGTGTCGCGAGTCCCGTGTATTTCTCGACGGCTACCTGAATTACTTCGTCGTACACATCGTTATTACAAACACACCGTGCGCGTGACGTAAGTATACAGAGCGAGCCGGGAGAGAGCATATATTATAATGTAAACGACGCGGGTATGTATAGTATAATAATAATAATAATATACAGAATGTGCGACGCACACGCGTTTTATGTATTTATTTAGGCACCTACCTATATAATGTATAATAATATCCGTTTAATTTGTTTGACTTGTGCACACACACACACACACAGGACTACGATGCGATATATTGTGTATACTCTACGCGTATATACATGTTCTATGTATATACCATTTTCGTATACATGTACTGCTACCGCGTTACTGAGCAAACACTGAGCGACCAAATCAAATATGTACAAACACCCGCGCAGAAGGGGTCATATTATTATGTTTGTTTTCATTATATTATATTATTTACATACGTATATATACATATTATATATGTGTATATCATCGTTTTCTCCTCTCGAGCATCTTCTTTCAACGACCCATCTCCGAGAGTGGGCTCGCGCACGGGTTCTCTGCCCGTCGGTATATTATTCTTCTCGGAACACCGCGCGGCTCCTCGAGTGAACCGCCGCGACGACGGCCGACGGATTTTGACGGCCTAGATAGACCATATTATTATAATATATTATGTATACACCCGGGGTCGGCAACCTGCCGCTCTTTGGTCTCAACATCGAGATTTCTTTCCTTTATCATCATAATAACATATTAATTAACACATTTCTTCGGAATTCTTCTTGTACAATAATGAACGGTCGTTCACGCTGATGTGGCTCATTGTTGCTGGACATTATATATTGGTAGGTTTATAGTTTTGCGAATTTTCACTAAAATCTTACCACCAGATAAATTATCATAATGTGAAAAATTGTATTTAAAATGTCTATTGAGAAAAAAAAATTGTTAACACTGAAATTTATATAGCCGCTGTATAGTTTGATAACCGGATAAGTATAATGGCTTATATGATTATGGATGCAATTTGAAAATAATAATAATATTCCGATCAATACGCATGGTGTGGTCCTTAAAAATGTGATTTTTTTCACTAATATTGATCATCAGAAATCACCGTCAGTTTAGTTTAATTAGGTTAGTAATAATAATCATAATCGTATTCATGAAAATACATGGTGTGTGGTGAGTGTTGTTTTTACACATCTTCGGGTATCGTGCAATCGCGCTTTCTCTCGCGTCGACCTATACCCATAACACGCCGCTGTATCTGACGAGTGACGAGAAACACGGATTTTCGACGAAAATCAGTTTAACGGTTAATAATAATATAATATATGCTTTAACCAAAACTCTCGGTTTTTTAAAAAACACTCAACACTGTTTTAAAAATCCAGAACTTATGTTTACGATTCGCGTTTACAATAACGTGTTTTTTTTTTTATTATTATTACAAGAAATATACAATCTATACAATTAGCATAATAAGTATATGTGAGAATGGGGTAACAAAACAGTAGGGGTTACGTGAGTAATGAGCCACACAGTAGTAGCACTTAGCTTAGATGGGCAACATGTTTAAAAATTAATTTTACAGAATTAAAATTTAAAACCAAAAAAAATTACTCGTGTGATTTTTAGATGTGTATCTATTTGTTGCGCAAGACAATTGCACACGGTTTACATTTTTAAATTAAAAATTATTGCACGGTTATAATATGACAAGTAGAAATTATTTCACATTAAACATAATAAAATTGATCATTTCGCATACGTAGGAGGTATTATTATTATAAGCCAACAGTTAAATATACCGTTTGAGCTTAAAATTTATAAGGTCTATACTATGGACCAGCGGTTCTCAGACTTTTTTTCACGTACCACTTAAGTATATTCAATCAATCAGTCGCGTACCACCGATAATTAAAAATAGAACGATACAAACTTTACATACTTAAATACATTTATTTTAAACAAAAATTAAGTAAAATATTACACTATAATTTGTTATTTATTTATTAATAGAAACTTATAAGTATACAATTTTAATTTTCCGTTCTACCACCATGCGGCCTTTCACGTACCACCATGTAGTCATAGTGAATAATATGTACTATTTTCCTGTTATATAATATAGTATAGTGGTGATTGGTATATAAATTCCCGAAAAAAAAAAAAACAATTTTATGCTTGGACGGAAATACAACTAGTGTACCTACCACATATACATCCTAGGTGTAACCGGTGAAACGTGTATACGACGATACCACGATAGCCGTGCTTAATTTTTGAGCAATAAACAAATTTATACGACGATCCGAAAATAATAAAAACCGTAGTTATACACAATAAAATCAAGTGTGTGAAACGGTTTGATCGCGTCTCGCCCAGTCGTATGATAATATTATTGTACTATTTCGGCAAGCGTATAATGTACATAATAATATTATATTATTATTTGTATTAATAATATTATAATAATGCGTAATAGTGTTTGGCGTCGCGACGAGGCCGAGAGAAACGTTAGAATACGGGTGGCGTCTCGTGGACTTTGGGGTCGGGTAAAAAATCGTAATTAAATCAAAACCCGCATATTATAATAATATTCACGGGCATTGTATTCGCTGCCAACTGCTAGTCACTATAATATAATATCGGATACGCTACTACTGCTATATTACTATTAATATTATTATTATGCAGCCACGCCATGCTGTACGGCAAATCCCACGGGGTTAATTTGCATACAATTGATGGACAGCGTTAAAATCGTTTACGCGCGTGTACAAAATTCGCTGTTGCAGAACATGATCAATTGTATTATTGGTGTTTTATTCGCCATAAGGTACTTAATAAATCTCGCCGGAGTCCTAAAAAAACGCGATGGGCGTTGGATGTAAAAATGAAATTCCAAATAATGTGTCGGCTTACGCTATTACTTCATATTTTTATTTTTTTGATAATATATACTAGGTATTACCTACTAGTATAACCTAGTATATTATTATAATATTATCTTGACGATTTAAATAAATTATAAAATTATAAAAAAATTTTCAGATAAATCAAAATTCAAAGACATTTCGTTTTCACATATTTTTCCATATACTCGTATATCAAAAGTTGAATATTCATTTGAAGCGGTACATCATGAAGAATCATCATATAATTTTCATTGAAAGTGTACATCATATGAAATATTTCTCATATTATGAGTGTTTCAAGAGAAATTACAATTTAATAATATGAGGTATGAAAAAATTGTTTATAGTAACGTAGTTGAACTTTTATTAACTATTATTAATCGCCTTGTTATAATATCAAAAAATAAAAGCAATATATATAAAAAAAAAACGTAACTGAAAATAACAATAGCATATACAGCAGTTATAACTAAGAGCTGATTAATATTAGAGAATATCATGATTTCGGGAATAGTTGGACCGTGAACCGGTCAAAAATGATCGGAGTATTCGTTATTGATTATAGTAGTTAAGTATATACCAATAGTCGATTGTTTTGAATACCTATAAAATACAGTATATGAACTTGGAGTCTCGGAAAAGTTAAGGTAAATCTGACATATATATGGTAAATATATGATTGTTTTTACTATAGCAAAAACCGCAAACCATTGACCGCGAACATGGTATTGTATTATTATGGACATATACACACATAGTCCAGGTATTATATTCATTTTAAAACCTAATAAAACGTCTATAAAATTGAAACGGCTCACGGAACATTCGATACGATCGATTGCGTTGTCGGTGCACTCTCGCGGACGCCGTCGCCGCGGAAGAACAAACGCGTACAACAATGAGACGAAAAAAAAAAAATACTACAACGGCGAAACTGCAGTTATATGCACATTGTCGGGGCGGTCGGGGGCATCTCGAATCTGTCACAATTATTACTATTATAGATCTTAACAATATAATCTCCCCCCGAAGGAGGCGGTCTAATGCAGCGCGAAAATAATAAAATAAAAACTACCCGACGACGAACGCGGTGACGACGAAAGTAAAAAATAAAATACACGGGCGCGCACAGGTGGCACACACACACACACACACACACACACACACACACACACACACACTCACACACACACACACACACACACACACACACACACACACACACACACACACACACACACACACACACAC
>JAIPRK010001414.1:1448-26895 GCA_025469195.1 Chaitophorus viminalis | reverse complement strand
ACACACACACACACACACACACACACACACACACACACACACACACACACACACACACACACACACACACACACACACACACACACACACACACACACACACACACACACACACACACACACACCGGCTTGGTGAGCGCATTCAACCGTCGTCGTACACTTCGTGCCTATATTATATACGTCTATGCTTCGTGCAGACCTGTCAGACCTTTTCACCTGTCACCCCTCCGACCAGACCCCTCTGGCCCGCAGGGTCCTGCGTGCGTACATGTATGCATCTTTATATGTATATGTTTCGTGTAGAGCCTCCTAATCCGTGTCGGATTACGTGGTCCGCCGAGAGGGAGGCTGTTGGCATTCTCCTTTATCGGAATCGGACGCTGGGAAAAAAACTGAAAATAAAATATCGAAAAAAAATCGCGTTTTATGCCAATACACAAAAACTTATTGTACTTGATTATATTCGCTTGTCTGCTTCGAAATCATCAATCGCCGTGAATACCTGGCCAAAATTCGTGTTTCGCACGAGCCCAAGAACTCAAGAACACTATTTTCGGTTATTGTGTGTAGAAAAGCTATATGTTTTAAAATATACATGTTTTCAAGAAAACACTGCAGTGTCTTATGTACAATATATATTATTATTCTGTAGATTTTTATTTTCATCCACATAGTAACTTTTTAAATCCACAGAATCGAATTAACGTGGTTCATAATGAAATCATAATAATTATTTCAAGAGAATAGCTTATAGAACCACCTGCTGGTTTTCATGTGAAGCATAGGCCATTAGAATAATGTTTATTAGCATACATGTTCAAATAAATATTAAATCATCACGTAACAATTTTGGTCTACACAAGCTTATATACATTATTGGCTCTTACTTAAAATTATTCAATTATTCATAATACCACGAATGAATTCACTGTTTTTGGATTGTACAACAAAAGTTTTATTTGCGTCTCTAGTTTTAATAATTCAAGGTTTTTTTTTTCCACTCGGGTTTACAGAATACTTTTTCTCAAATTTAAATTAGCTACAGAGAAATTATTAGCTGTCACTTAGAATTTTCAAGGGACCCTGTGCATTGCACTAACCTAATTTAATAAGTGCCTATACGTACGCGCGTTGCGCGTGGAATAGTCTTGCTCGCGGCAGCAGTTTTCAAAAAATATTATACATTTATTAATACAAAGTACACTATCTTATTTAGTAGTTTTTATGATAATTTTTATTTTTTGTATGCGTGAAAAGAAAAAATTCTAATTGGTTAATTTATAAATGCAATAATATAATATAATTACCCATGTATGCACCTCCTCTCTCCCCCTTTTTGTATCTTTAAAGTTGTCTTGATATATATTATATATATATTTTAACATTGCTGCACGTGCATATATAATTCACGAGTCTTAGACTAAAATCCAGATTAATTATTCCCTCGGAAAAAACAAATAATAATATTCGGAGTAATAAATACACACGCACATTATTTATACATAAATTAATAATTATATTTAGTTATGCGCGTGAATAGAATACATAGAAATAGCGCTATGCGTGTTTTGTGAGTGTTTGCAAACTCTACGTATAATATACGAGTATAAACGATCGCGGTTCGCTAGTTTCAGAGAAAACGTGATTTTTTAAACGACTAATTACCCTGGAGGTGAAAAAAAAAAACAATTTTGACGATGTTTGAAACGTCGCATTCGATGTAATTTTTCGTGCATTTGTGTGCGTGTATGTGTATGTATGTATGTGTGTTTACAATATATTTAAATTGCCGCGGACGTTTGGGCGCCGAGTGGATTTACTTTTACTGCGTACACGGAATCATGACTTTGACATCTGTAGGAGAGCCCATAGATCGAGATAAAGTTTGAAACAGGTTCTATGTTCACCGATCATATAGACATCGAGTATCGTATTATATATTTATTGGCCAGTTCAAATATATATATATACTCAAACTAATATATATATATTCCTAAACTAATATATATATATATATATATACCTAAACTAATATATATAAGTTTAGGTATCTAATAGCTTATATTGTTTATCGACGAAAATCGAAAACAAGTTTCGGAACGATTTTTTGAAAACCAACCCATACCCAGCGTGCGGCGTACCTCGGACAAAACAAACTAGAGTTCGAATAAATTACATTAGTGTTTTTTCTTTCATTAGTGCATCATTCGATGCACTAATTGAAGATGTGTCGTCTTGGAAGCGACCGAGACACTTTTTCGCGTAGGACGGCGACGACCGTACGATTATTATATTATATATTTAATATATAATGTAATTTTTAGCATTGTTCTTAGTAATACATTTGTAGGCCAGATAATTTATTTTTTGTACCTGCTATTTCGGGGGCAAGGTTAAGCCCCTAACCACCCACTTGTGTTCTCCCCTGATATCTTACAATGACAAAAATAATTTGTCACAAAACATAATAAAATATTCATATAACCAATATTATACCTATGAATATTTGGATTTATTATCATTATTATTAATACGATTCGATGTTGACAAGTTGAAAATAGATTGATATTTAGCGATCCGATTACCCTTTACATGGTATTATAATACAGGCATAGGCGAATCTACAGAGTGTGCCTGGTGTGCCAAGGCACACCCTGCGACTCGTATAAACCTGTGTAGGGCCCATAATACTCATTTCAGTTACAACGGTATTGAGTCTAAACATTAAATATTAAACAATTTATATTTTAATTTTAATACATTTTTATGGGTTCAAATATTGTACATACAAAGAAAGAAGCTGATCGTAAACAAAATCGAAAATGTATGAAGCACCTAAATGACGTTGTAATTTGTTTATCAAAGTGTGGAAAACCATTACAAGGACACGACGAGTCAGAAAAGTCTTCAAAAAAGACTTTATCTTAAGATAGTTCAATTATTAACCAAATATAATCCAGTCCTAAAAAATCATTTTGAAAACGGTCCAAAAAATGCTAGATATACAAGTAATTCAAAATGACTTAATTTTTTCAATTCAAAATGTTGTCAAACGGTCAATAAAAGAAAAATTTAATCAAAAATATATTTCAATCATTGCAAATCATTTTGAAACATAACATGTGTATTTTACAGCATGAAAAATAGCATCTAAACTAGGTAATAAAAATTAATCTTAATATTATATAATATTATTAATATTGTTATTTCAAATGGGAAACATATTTAAACGTGTGATAATTGAGAGGTATTTTGAACTACAGAGGGCCTTTTAGAGGTAAAGGCACACCCTGCTATGAATTCCTAGATTCGCCTATGAATACAGGGTTGAATGTTAGATTTATAGTGGGGATTAAGAGATGCAATGAGTGTAATGTATATCATATGTTGTCGGTCCTAGATTTTATTGATGGTATAAAATAATAGGTACATTAGGATTATGCATATTATATTAATAACATTTTACTATCAAATAAGTATTGATTAATGATTCGACGAATGTTATGTATAAAATAATAATAATGATAGTGGTTTATGTTATACCCCGTTATGCATAATAATTCCGTAATTCCATATGATCTCGAGATATACTTGACGGCTTTCAGAAAAATGAAAAAGCATAACGTTACTATTATTTACATTGATGTATTCTATGTCTTATTATAACATCTGAGTTGCAAAAAATCATTAATCTAACATACCTTAAATGATCAAACACGAAACGCTATAACAATAACCACCATGGCCCATGCGAGCTAATGCTTTCATAGGCGTTTTAAATGTGTATATAAAGATATTGTACATAGTTTAACATTGATTTATTTTAACATATTATTCGTAGGTATTACTTTTATCATTAATAAGTATTATAAATTTGATTTTAACACATATTGAAGAAATATAAAAGATTTGTGTAGAATTTTTTTTCAAACCAAACTTCGATTTTGTAGTTACACATCTAACACTTAAATGCAGCATTGTTTTAATATGTCATACATATATTATAAATATTATGCCGAAACAGCAGCGCCGCCTCCGTCACGTGCACATGGGCCCAGACATATATATATATAGGTATATACGATTAGAGGTAACTGGGAGCTATAAAACGTATTATATTATGCGTATTTTACGCACTCCTCAAATATATAGGTTCATTAAACGGTGTTTCCTCCCTCGCCGCACCTACACCTTTGTTTTTATTACCACGCGTACCGCACTTACCGTAATATTATTATATGTGTTACCATCGTGTGCGCTGCTCAGTGCGGTGTCTCCGATGCTTTTACGCGACCGACAACGAAAGCAGACATAATATTATAACGGCTGTAATCTATTTTTCGTGTTCACGATTTCGGATCGTTAAAAATCGGTATTTTCTGCCCCCGCCATGGAGTACAAGAAATTGGGTAGATTTCAAAGAAGTATGTGCTCAGCGTCCTGTCTGAATAACGATACGGCCGTCTGTATAAGCGTATTATTATTATTATATGGCGGGACGAGGGTCTGAGATAGTCGTAAAACCAATATCGCGCGATCAACATCACAACGTTTTCTTGTGACCGTCATCACGTTACCTATGTACTTAAGTGTGTATTACAAATATTGGCAAGCATAGGGTGCAACGAAGTTAACGGGCGGAAAATTTTACCTTAAACGTATATAATCATTCAATTTTTATCTATCTGTTCCCTAACTAGTATAAAGAACGGATTTTCAAAGTTTGCCAGAATCACTAGTAACATTTCCTGCATCCTTGATTACAATAGTATACTACGAAATTTGATTTTGTGTTTTGTTTTGTTTTCTCAACATATTATGTGGATTCACGGTATTATAGGTGCTGTTTTACGTTGTTTAAGATTTCCAGAATTATTTTGCGGAGGATTTGGATTTTTGGATAAATTATTCACGCAATACCATACTATATCCTAGAGCCGGGGTTACTAATCAGTCGATCTTTCTATATGTATATAGTTAGATTAGTATAAACAATAATTTTACCATTATTGGTCGATCGGATAATGTGTATATTATTATAAAGAAACAACAAATATTATTCTTTTGAGATTAGACCTTTTCTTTTTGTTCATCAAACAAATCTCTTCTTAAGGACCAAAATTACCCGATCACCAGAGACTTCCAAAGCAGGGTTTGCTAAAATTAAACAGGTTGTTGACAAAAATCTTTTGAACATGTCTCTGATGTGATAAAAAATATTATGGAAACATCAACTATGACGGCGAAAACAAATATTGATAATTCGGCGGTAACAATTTATGGTTTTGTTTTGTTTTTTTAATTAACCGTAATCTAATTTAGTATAGTCGTTATACACACAGTAGTGGCGGTGACGCGCGGCTTCCGGAAACGATGCTCTTCTTTTAAACCTTTTTTTTCATGTTTTTTATTACGTTTGTTCTGAGGATTTTTTTCCACAAGTATACGCTACCGGATCCTTCAAACACGCGTATGCTACACAGTAGTTAATTGCCCCCAGGGAACGTATATTATGCAGTATACGCGTCGCGTGGAGTGTCTCGAATTCGGTTAAAAATAACACAGATGTCCTGCGTGACGCGCTCGCGTTCCGGACGGCTCCGGTAAGCGTATATTATAATTTATTTTATATGCGATGGTAAACAAGAACGTATGCAAGGACCTTTGATCCTTTTTGTCCGGCGTGCCGTTGACAGTATAATCTATTGGAAATAGGTGGAAAATGACGTCCACGCTGCGTCAAGCGTTAAAAACGGTACGTGACAGAAGCAGAGAGAAGATTGATCCTAGGGCACGCGCGAGGCATCACCCTACACCACCGTAACACAGTGCGATTGTAAACACCGCAGTGATATTTATTATTGTTATCTTTAAACAACGGTTGGTAAATAAATTATGTTTTTTAACCTGACAAAATTTATAACTATATACTTGTTATTTATGTAAATAGTTTAACAAATAATATAAATTATTGTAATTATATAATATTTTAAACGACCAATATTAATTTTATTATATTTATATATTTTTCTATTTTTCAAGACAAAAAAAACTATAGTAGAAAATGTTTATACTCGATTCACAACAGTTTGACTTGTAAGCACGTCAGCACGTGCAATGATATAATAATAAGGAAAGAATATTTCTCGGGAGTGATAGAAAATTCAAGGTGAATCTTGATTAGAAACATTAATAAATACGTTACTATATAGTTTCCGCTGGACAAAACAATTCAAGTAAATGTATAGTGCGTTAAATTAAAATCAATTTAGCCCAATAACTCGTTACAATAATATCGCCCCATGTCTATATAGCGTGATTACATTTAATATCATGAAAAACGAGATTTTTGTACTTACAATCAAGACGAATCACAAGTGCTGCCATTGTATATACTATCCGAAACACGGGATATTTTTGTTTTCCCGGGCGTAAAAAATATATTAATGATGTATTACGCTCACGGCGTTCACGAAACGAGAGAAGGAGAAAAAAAAACACGTATACTCGGTGCACTCGCGCGTGGTTCTCTACAAGAATATTACAATAATGATATTACATACGATATATCGTGCTGGAACGAAACACAAGACGGACCGCGGTTGTCGCAAAGTTTAAATAAATGATGATATCGTGTCGCGTATACGAAGATGACGGACGTACGCGCGGAGCGTGAATGACCACGTGTACGCACAAGATAGTCGACGGCGACGGACTGGCACCGAGCGGACACGGCGAACGGGTGCCCGTGTGCGTGCGCGTGCGCGTGTACCTGCGCCACCGACATCTGCAGCCCGCTCCCCTCTCCACCGATCACCATGGTGCGTGTTATCGCCGGGTGATCCTGCGCGTTCCGTCCTTCTCCTTCTCCTTTTAATCACCACCCCTCCTGCTCACCCGCAGCTACGACCTACCCGCACCGCGCCCGTCGTCGTGCACTGCAGGGCGAGCGTGCACCATAAGCGGCAGTGTATTATGTATCCTGGCGGCATCGCCGATAAATTTGTCAAAAAAATTCGTCCCGGTCCCGGCGATGACGTGTGAACGACGCGGCGGTATGCCATTGTATATTATAAATACATACATATTATAATATATTTTTCTTCTTCACCTTATTCTGGCTTAATCTATACGTATAAGAGTTTTTACCGCCATCACAATTTCACGCCACTTCTCGGGATCGTGAATTATATTTTCCAATCATTTACTCCTATCCTTTTCAGTTCATCCTCCACTCCACTTGGTGGTCCTCTTGGCCTCTTTCCTATCGGTTTCAAGGTCGTTATTACTTTGATTATGTTTTCATCATTTCAGTAACATAAATCAGTGACCAGACTATTGGATTCTATGACTTATGTAGTATTTAATTGAAACCAATCCTATGTTTCCTCTCTTAGTTCTTTGTTGAATTTCCTCCTCCACATCCCAGTGTTTGTGTCTAATAATTTAAGTTCACGTATTATACGCCATATCCCGTTTTCAAAAGTGGTAAGTCTTCGTTCAGTCACGCTCATAGTCGTCCATGCTTCGCATCCATATGGCGGTGTAGCCCTCACTATTGTCGTTTTAAGTGTTAATTTTTGTTTTCTTAGACAATATTTTTAATATGAAAAAATTATAAAGTGCAAATGACGCTCTTTCTACATAGTTAATATTATTTTCATATAGTATACTCGTATCATATTATAATGTACAATCCTGTTCAACCAAGATTTGTGTGTAAATCGAATATCCCTATAGGATGCGCGTGCCGGTAAATCGTTTAATTTCGATTAATATTATTGTATATATGTATATATATAGTGTCCATATATTATTATCTGCAATATCACAATACGCGTATAATATAATGCCAGATCAGGCGATTTTGGTTACATAATTTCAACGTGACGAATAATTAAAACAATTCGATGGAATAATTACGTTTACAATTAATATATACTACTATCCGTTATTATTTTAGTACCGTATGCTGCTATTACTATAATGATAAACTATAATACTATAGATATTTCATCGTAAACGCAGTAAAAATGAGTTAAAAAGAAGAAGAAAAATTTTATTTCTATTTTTAATGACATTTATAATTGACGAATCTTTATTTTCTTATTCGATATTTTCTAGTTTTAATATTATTACTGTATATAAGATGATTTTATTGTTTTTTTTTTTTTCGCTATCTCGCCATAATGTTATAATATGTACCTACTATAAAAAATATTTAAAATGATTTCCGTTCAAATGATGATAAATATGTTACATTATACCTACTATTATACCAGCTCATTTAATTACTCGTCGGATACAAACATTTAACGTTTTTTACTTTTTACTCATTGCTGACTGCACAGCATCATTGCAGTTTTTAGGTCATATAAGGTAATTTTGAAAAGGTCATCGATATTCCATCACTGATGGTCATATACTAGTCCATATGAAATAATTGTACATGGTATGTAGGGACAACATTGTACAAGAAATTAATACATGTTTTATAAATAATATTTTATGAGCGTTTGTATACAAATCGGTTTGCCGCGCGTTGTTAAACTGTATGCCATCAGTCGTATGCTATCCGTTCAATAAAATACGCCCAAATCGTTTTTTCGATAATAGTTTACACGCATATCATATGCGGTCTCTATTCTTTATGCTAATTGATCTCCATTTAACGACTTTCGTAGTCTCTCATCGGGTATTATATATATATATATATATATATATATATATATATTATATTTTGGAAGATACAATTCCAGACCGTCAAATTCTAAACGACTAACATTTCATTATATATATTGAAACCGATTAAATCGTTTTGACCATTAATTATTTATTCAGACTTTGATTGCTCGGATTTATATTACGGTCACACTGGAAAAACAGTTTTCAAAAATTATAATGTTCAAGACAAGTATAATATTCCGTTTGTTCGTTTGGTTATTATATTATATTATATAGTATTGCTGCTGCTAAATAATTTCATTATATTTCATTGTCTTGCCTGTATATTTATTTATTTATTTTGTAATATAACAGGTGGATAAAAATGTCGTATTTTAATTTTTAATATAGACGGTGAAAAAATAAAAAATTTAATAACTCCCGTGTTTTCTAAATATTCACTGTATAATATTTATTGAAACGTGTCACTCTATTTAGTTTTTAACTAATCTTTAAGCCGTCCATAATAAGCAGACAAGTTTTACTAAACGCCTATATCCAAATTCCAAACTCGAATAATAATTATTTCTAGGTAATCAATAAAAGTGTATATTCCTATATTAATATATTATTTAATGGCGCGTCACCTACACAGAATATTATTTATAAGCAGTAAAAGGTATTTTATGTAGGATTCAAGTTAAAGAGTGTATAATATTGAACGTAATCCCAGTTTCAAATGGTCAAATTCGATTGTCTGTGAGCTTAACTACCTTTGTGCATATAACTCTTCATTTGATAACATATTATTTTATTGTATTTATTTATTTATTAAAGTAAGCGGACTTAAGTGCTATAACAGCTAAAACATATTATGAACGCTTTACAATAAATCTTATTAACAAGGATTATCAGAAATATCGCTGTGTCTTTCCATTACATCGATGTATAACCATCGTTAAAGCAAAGATACATTTATCATAGAGAAATAATGTCTGTAGTTCGATGATTTTGATGATTTATCCCATATTACTACGAAATGTTATGCTGGTGAAAAATATGAAGAAGCTAAAATCGTTTTTTTAATGTAGATTAGTTGTTTTTATACCTGTTGTAGTGTAGTGAAACCTGGTATAGGAAATCAACTATAGTAGCTACGGAAGAGAATAGAAGTAAATTTAGAAAAATGGATTTATAAAACAAAAACACAAATATAGGAATTCAAAACGAATGATACAATATAGTACGTCTGAAAAAATAATGCTATATTTAGTTCTTATAAGTGTTTAAGTTGATTAAACCACATACCAAAATTCAACTCAATGTATGTGGTATAGTATTTCTCCTCCAAAGAATCGTGCTCTAGTCACACTAAATGTAAATCACAAGCTTCTATATTTATAATTTTACGTGATTTAATAAAATGTATGTAAAATATAAGCCCATACGAATATTTCAAACACGTGAACGTGTTTCTTGAAATTATACTTTTATTCAATTTTATTACACGTCATGACTCCGAATATAATTATTGCCAAAATTAAAGATAAGCCCCTGGCTAATACTACATTACATTTTACGAGTTGTACCTTGTACATTACAAGTGTACATCGTAAACGGGAATGTCGAAATGAGAAAAAACCGTTTAATCCTAACAAGTTTTCAGATGATTTCGGAGTTAATACATTGTGACGAACCACTCCATGCATGATTTGGGTCATCGGTGTGTATCATAATAGGTACACTATAAGCGCGTATGTGTACGTATATACATTATGCACACGCGCATATACATGGCGGATATTTCAAAAACGTATTTTTTTTTCCACGTTCGCATACGTATATATAATATAGTATAATATAATATGTTGTATGAGAACGACATGTCCGATTATCCGCGGATTATGTGAATAATATTTTAAACAGATTCCTTTTCGGACGCTGCAGTGACAAAAACGCCGCCATCATTTGTTGTTTCCGCGCGCGAACAAGAGGATAATATACATAATACCTACACATACAATATACGTACACAGCAGTGACCGGCCAATGCATAGCACAAAGGTCGTTATTGTGTTATTAGAGTGCAATATTTTCGGTGACGTTTGTACGCGGCCGCAGACTACAGACTAGACGGCTTCATTATCACATATAATCCTGTCAACCGGAAAGACCGCTTCGTTTGTCCCCCGTTGCTGGGGGGAGGAGGAAGAACAATTCAAAAAACTACCGTACAGGTATTGTTGATGAGGATATGCGCATGATGTGTCTAACATGTATTATTATTATTATTAATATTATTATTATTATTATTGAGATACGCGTGCACTTGTGCATCGTTATCCTCACCAACGAAGGATCCCAGGATCGCAATGGCGGCAACGGTGTTATAAATTATTAAAAATTGTCCGACCGAAAGTTTACGACACCGGCGGTGATGCATTCTGTATACGCTCCGTGGACAATAGTAAAGTATAGATATATATGCAATAGTATGTATTGAGCACAATCAACGGCAAACGAAAAAAATTAAAAGTGTACCTATTGTAAATAACATATTATATAGATGGGATAGAGCTGTTGTTTTTGCACGAGCGCATATTTTACACGGTTTTGATGTAGAACACGTCATGACGGCGTTATTTAATCGTAAGATCCAATATAAACGTTACCATACATATCACTATACGTATACTCGAATAGTTGTACAATCTTTTTTTTCGAATCCACATACAATACCGCTACGTTAAATGATATATATATATATATATATATATTTTCTTGCTGCAATTAATAATCGCAGAACATAAAACGCTATGCCATATGCGTGTTCAAAATGCATCGTTTATTATCATTTATCATATACACAGAGCTTTCGTGCGTGGACGAGAAAGCAGACTAAGTACAGTATAATATACAATAATATGCTACGTATATACTACCACGTCGATAATATCCCGGCAACACCGCAAGACATGGTTTACGGTTTGCGCACGATGCATTATTATAACATAATCTCTCCGGGGCTGAGATATTACGGTCGCAACGCATTAAGAAAAACAACGGGCGTGTAATCCGCACGTGAAATGAAAAATAAAATAAAAAACCATGAATACCGATGATTAGTCAACGTCCAAGCTCGTGGCTATCGAGCCAATGAAAATATCATCATATTTTGTTATGTTCTGTGCCCAAGCTGCATAAGTCACCGTATGATGTAATGTTACACACGCGCGCATTCCGCCTACACTTATTCGAGTGTGGGCATACATATACGTGACAACCGTCAGGTACAATATTAGTTATAATAATAATATTATATATATAAAGTAAAATATCGCCCGACGTAACAACATAATATAAATGTATCATGATGAAGTCTATCCCAAAACGTATCTACCCGGGGTGAACGTGAAAATTATAAATGTGTGAATTCCGCATTGGCATTATAGGTATGAAGCCGTTTACGAAAACAAATACATTTATATTCAACATTATTATTATTATTATTATTACCTATTATTTATATCGCACTTAATACTGTACGAATACTATACGTATAAAAAAACTATTGTATTTTTTTTTATTGATCGAAAAAAAGTACATGAACATGATAAATTTACAAAAATGAAATGCTCTTTAAACTAAGGTTGTGAAGAAGATATTATTGTGCATGACGATCTCTTATACTTTGATATAATACGCGTGTACGAAAAAATCTCAAATACTTACGCGATCGCGGTATGCCTCCCGTGTTAAATAAACCAATTTAATTGGGAAAGATGAGTTCTATTTTTAACTGCAACGTCTGTTTTGTGTTTCCGCACGATCAATTTTAATTATAAAGCAAATGGAGTCGAAATAAAAAAATATTTTAAAATAATATATATGTTTGTGTATGCGCATTTTAAAAAAAAAACATTAATTTCAATGATTTTTTGTTTGTTTCTTTATTTCTGAGAAAACATAATGATATTTGTGGCCGATGTGCTAGCGCAGTGCTCTGATTTACAGTTATGAGTTGGACAATATTCTCAACGAATATAATATCTATACGTCGTTCGAAAAATAATCAAACCATTATTATTTCCAATTAGGTATTTTAGTCGTATTTCTGATAAAAAAAAAATATCCGAAAAATAATAATATGCAAGACTGCGCAGCGTAACGGTTATGTATTTTTCATTCATAACGTGATACATTTCGTGCAAACTCAGCATAATATGAGCATGCGTACACAAATACTATTGCCGGAAGAAATGTGTTAGATCTGTTTAATTCTGTATTGTATTATGTTTTTTTTTTTTTTTTTATTTAATATTATCTGTTACGGATCAAAGAAAGAAAACACTCGCCCGCGTGTTCATATAATATGATATAGTAATATTATAAATGAACAGTATAAAAATATATTATAATATGTGCGTTTAATTGGAGAAAAAAAAGAACTGCGACTACTGCGATAGTAATCCATACATATATACAGGACCGGATTTAGGGGGGCCCACGGGGTCCAGGCCCCGGGGCCCCCACAAGATTCAATAAATAAGAGGCACCCACAAAATGATTAACTTTTTTTTTCTTTTTTTTCTAATAATTTGCAAAACAATATACTATTTTTTTTTAAGTTTGACAAGTGGTGCTATTATAGTGTGTGATAAAATGAATCACTAGATTGGGAGGTAATTTTTTTCAATTTCTACTTAATTATAAATAGAATCACGCAACTATTGAACTTAATTGAAAATAATTTGAAGGGTTTATTTTAGTTTTCATTATAGCATCAAATATATTTTTATAACAACTTATTTGATGGTTTCGATGTACTAAATTAAAAATATATAAAGAGATGACTTTAAAGGTTACTTGTATTTACTTATTAATTGTATTAACATTTTATAAATCTGTATTATGTTCAATAAGCAAAATTGATGTGATAAGAAATTAATAGCATGATGAGGGAATAACCCATCAGTAATATAATTTTAAAGTTGTAAAGCATGTAGATCAACTAAAAATTCTTATATTTCAATCTTGTGTGCGCTCTGGGGCCCCCACAACCTTAAATCCGGCCCTGCATACATACATACATATATATATATATTATTGTTGTTTATAGGTAGTTAAAACGGCTTTGCATGTATGTACGTGCGATGATCTCGAGGAGGAGACGCTATAAACGAAAAATTGAGATGTACAATGTGTATACGATCGCGAGAAACGTCTTATTATAATATTATCGCGGCAATAATCTCGCGGCGCGATGCGGTGCAGGAGTGTATTATTGTTGTACACGCACACCCGTCTCGAACCCGCGGAGACCTGGTGCCTAAAGATCTCATGCGGAGAGGTAAAAGAGGCTGCTGGCTGGTGTGACTGCTGTACGCACTGCGGACAGCTGCGTTCTTAAAATGCATTATTATTATTATTATTATTGTTAGTATTATTGTTGTCGAAGGAAAACCGTGCTGGCGGAATAATCGAAAACTGACCCACATGCGTTGCACCCTAGTGTATACATTATTATATATATATATATATATATATATATATATATATAGGTACTAAACACAGTAATATATTCGATGGTATATACGGGCGCGAGCGATAATAAAGACTTCGACGGGATTTCGTTGAATTTTGTATAATATAATATTATCTTTTATTATTATTTTTTTCTTTCACAGCTCTCGCGCGCGCGTATACTATATAATTTTATATATAATAATATATAGTTGTATGTATATACGCTTGCGCACACCGTACACGAGGAACAATACTATACGTGCTACGTGTGATGTTCGCCTTCACCTTTTCTTTCTGTATTTATATATACATATTTATTTTTCTTTTCTCTCCCTTCGCGCGTTTCTGTCCATCCCGCTGCGACAGTCGCAGCAGCCGCGCCCGAAATCAACGCGTTGCCAAGCCGCCGTAAAATAGTATAATGCGTGCAGAGCCAATACACAATATAACAATAATAATTATAATAAAAGATTATACAATATGCGTATAATATACGTGTAGGTATATATATAAATGGTGCCCGGGGTTGTTCGTAACTCACACGCGTTTTAACGGTTTAACCCCTACACCACCCGCGCACCGGTAGGTATAGTTGTCGCATGTAAGCAGTGCGAGTGAATATGGTGACGACGGAGCAAGGTGGATTTTACACGAAGGCAATAGTACACGCACGTACGTACAACAGGGTGATTATAATATGTGATTACAGCACGGTCTTTTCTCACGGCCCCGGCGCACCCTGTATTGCATCGAATTCGTCCGGAAAAGTTCTACCGTTTATCCGCGGCCCATCATCATCTGTTCAACGAAATCGGCAGCAAAACGAATGGATTTCAGCAATAAACTTTTTTCTACATCAATAACTATCAATAATAATAAAAAAAAAACGAACCAGAGAGTCGGAAGGTGAAATGAATGCTGAAATCTACTTATTTTCAAGTGAGCTCAGTTTTAAAACTTACCCGACTGGCTTATAATATTGTGGAGCAGAGGATTATCGTTTTTTTTTTTTCAATAAAAAGTCTACAATGGTCTGAGGATCCTGGAACTCGTTCTGTGTAAGTCGAGTGCACAGTGCGAGTACGTGCTAGCGGAGGCGCGGAGACCAGTCGAAAAAAAGGAAGGACAATGCAGGAACCATGTCCGCACCCCTGAACGGACTTCGGCAACACGTTTTATCTTTTATCTCGAAAATCTGACACGTTCGGATGGCCCGAATAACGATGATCCTAATCTTTCATTAAATATATATATATATATTGTTTTCGGCCCGCGGTAAATCCTATCTATATAATATATATATACGCACTATGTATACGTATTATACCCTACGAGTTATACGAATGACCGCCCTTACGGGACGGCAAGTATGCGCTACAGGTAGTTGGGGAGTCATTCGCTGCGATTTATTCCAGTTTTACGACGAAACGCGCCGCAGGTGTTTGAAAATGTATAAAATGTTCAGATTATATCAACGACGACCGACATGTACGTCGGACGTTGTACGAAAGGCAGTCGAAACAGCGGGATTGATTCTATACAATATATATATATATATTTATACGTGTACCTACATAATACATATAATATATTATACATATTATATATACCGTATTGTATTCGGAATGAAAATGATTTCGCGGAGTCCAGTACATGTATTTTATATTATGTATATACATGTACTTAATATTAAACGATCAATTGATTTTATTCGGAAACGTGAAAAAAAAACTATATACGAGTTCACCATTATTATTACTATTATTATTATGTTCTTTATACGTACGTCGCGGGTCGAAAAGATTTATGGCAAATCGGTGGCCAATTGAACGTGAAATATCTTTACAATCCCGAGATGACGTTCTTTTGCCTAAATGATTCGCACTTTTTATGTATAGCCGTATAGGGACACATAATGTTATAAACGAGGTAGGTACGTGTGGCTTTTAAAGTACTGTCGCAGAACTAACCCGTAGACGGTTTATCATTTCGGAACATTTGCAAAAAAATAAGAACCTACAGAGATTTATCCGCAAAGATCTATATTAAAATAGTATCCATTAATCACGTTTTGAACGCCATTCAACGTTTATAGTTACTCTTCCACAATAGTCACGTGATTGAGTTCATCAATGCCACGTTGGACACGTTGTATAAAAGACTATGTGTCCAATGTGTCCATGTTCACGCTAATGTGTGCATGTGTGAGTGTGTGTGTGTGAATAATTTAAAACATTTCAAAACTTATACTCCGATCGTAACAGACCTTATTTATAAAACACATCTTACGTTAAAACGTCCGATTGGCTACACCATCAAATAAATGTCTGTGTTTATAGTATTCTGTAAATACCTAAATAATAATAATATATTCATCGTGGTGTGGGTATTATGCACTGCAATGTTTTGCGTTTGCTCATACATTATGTCTGTTCGCGCAGTACGCGTTTCGTCGTGTAACGACAATTTTCAGTCTATAAACAACCCGATACATTACTCTATACGTTAAAAATGTAAACAAGGTATCGTTTTACGACGGTTTTGTTATTGTTTCGTCGTGCTCCAAAATTAACGACTTTTACGAGTCACGAAATTCAATAGGATTTACTCTCCCCAAAAACCTAAAAACGCAAAATTGCTCAACAGAAAAAGTATTAATTGGATTTCGTAAATGTATTTCTTAAAAAAACACAAATACAACATTGTGACTGACAGAACCGATATATTATACATATAAGTACCTTAGGCTTACTCGAAAAACCGGTTCATCGCAGCAGTATTACAACCCTACTTTTTCACGATGACATTTTTTTTCGAAATGTTGCGTAGCAAGTCATATACGAAAAATTAGTCCTCAAGGACAGCTGAGTTTGACGTACATTTTCAACATCTCTTAACCGACCTGTGTATGAGATGCAAAGGGCAAGTGTTTCGGTAGCCGGCGGTACCTATATTATTTACATATAGGTGCTGATGTAAATATTTACTCAGGAGAAATGCGCATATTGTAAAGGCTCCCGGTTCGGGTTCATGCTGCGGACTCGAAACGCGACACTACTGCAATGAGTGCTGTATCATAATAATAATATTTTTAAATCGGCGAATGTCACGTGATGGTATATAGTTCTCGCGCCTTGTCGTGGACCACGATTACTCATATATAATATACTAATTATAAAACGAGCAATATGTTCAGTGTCTAGTTGCGGTAGTGATGAAAGTACATTTATTATTATGGTATTGCGACGGCAATGTGTCGTTTCTAGGTCGAGACGACGACGGTATACCGTGTACATGATATACATATATACCTATTCTGTACTATGCGGTCCTATGTGTTCCGATGTGAAGGCCATGTGCTCGTGGTTTATTTCACCCCTGAACGTGGATTTTGTACCAACTATACCAGGATAAACAGGATATACCCTATATTATACACATATGCGGTACGAGTTGGGCGCTGTTTTGGACACACACACACACACACGCGCGCGCGCGAACACGCATTCTGCTTGGGTTGGGGTTGGTCGTCTGCGGTGCAGGTAAAAATAAATTTAGTTGAACGTATATATATGTAACACACGGGTTACGTATTATGAGATTATTTACAGGGCGAGCGGACGCGTGTGTCACCGTTTTCCCGTGCTAAGCCAACAAAGAAAATTACGCATTGACCCACCCGGTATATAACATGAATATAATATATACGTTCGTATATATAGTGTCACCTGACGACCGAACGCAATATAAAAGAAGGTTTGGTATTATTCTTAAACGATTTTTTTTTCCTTCGCTACGCACAATGCGTTTCGTCGGCGCATTGTGCCCGCGCTTGTGTATTGGGTTAAGGGATGACGCAGGACGACGATTATGTAGCCCGTATAGGTATACGTATAATATTATGTATGTTAGTATATATATATATATATATATATATATATATATATATATATGTTATATGTAATGGTATTGGTTAAGTTACGACGTTACGTACATGCGATTGCCGAACAACGGATTCTGTACAGAATTTATTATTATTACGTACCTACTGCACGTCCGATAATGCGGGTTAGATAAATTAGGGGTGACCGCATTGTAAGAAAAAAAATCGGAACGTTTTTCGATTTATTTGTTGTAAAGGAAAATAAAAAAATAAACCCCAGACACCTAGGAAAAAAAAAAATATTTAGGTACCTACCACTGTACAGCATAACAATAAAATGATCGATATTCCTTCTTTTTGAAATTTGCTACGCAATCTGTTAAAATTTTTAAAAAAATGTCATTACTCGTTTTACGATAGACTGCAGATTGATAGATTAGTCGGTTAGATTATCGTTAAATTTGACTAAGTCCTAAACTAACCTAAACTAACTGGCAAATAGTTACTAAATTATTTTTTTCATGGCAACACGCCAACACAATAGAAAGAAACAAGATTGAAACAAGATGGTGGTAGGTAGCTGAAAAACGGATTGAAACAAGCCGTCTCCTTTAATTAAACGTATATCCAATTTTCATTTTAGAATATGTAATTACAATAAAATTATCAAAAATCCCAAAACATATATAATTAAAAATTATACGGGAATAAAACAGAAGTATATAAAATTACAAAACGGCAATTAGAATTGAAAGAAGATAGATGTTTTTTTAATTTAATTATTCATTATATTCTCGCCAAGCAGAATTCCATATAAAAGAAAAATAACCTGAGATGTGAGACTAAAACGAGAATTTATTCTGAGAACTGGGAAAAGAATACTTCACAATTAAACACGAATACATAGCATGTTTCTAAATATAAATAATTTTTTATTAAAAAAGAGGTGTTGAATCGACAATGTGTATTTCAACGAGCTATTTAATTTAATTTTAGGTCTCTATATTACTACGATTTTAATTAAAACATCAGTGCAGGTAGGAGTATGAGAATACAATCAGCTGAAGGCTGAAGGTACATAACGGCTGTACACATACGTGAACATAATAAGGGTGTATAACTATAAATAAGGTTTTCATAACGCACAACTCCAAAAGAAGGTTTTTGAAAAAAATGTTTATATGTTTATATTTCCTGGTGCATTTTACGTTGTTTATTATGTAAGGGGTTATGTATAAAATGCCTGAGAGCGTAAAGTTAGGATAATATCTATGTGCGTGATAATATATAAAATATATTCGCTTGCGTAGGCGTGTACCTCTCGAGGGTGGTATGGCATACGGGTTCCTCCCCCTTCCGGAGTTCAATCCCTGCATATTTTAGATTCTGAACGGAGTGATGGAATCTATTGGTTTTACAATGATGTGTGTTTTTTTTTATTTATTTTTTATTTTTCGTGTCTATCCTTACGTTTTGGGGCAGTAAAAATGCTTCGATTTTTTAAACAGCAACTTTTCTAAAAGGAAAGTGAATGTAAATGGTACTTGGGCTAATCAAAAATGCAACTTTTTCAATAATTTTTAAAAGCGTCGAAAAAAAACGATAAAAAAATTACGAAAAAACGGGAAATTTTACGCAAAATCACGTTTTGACAAATTCCTTTTTTTAAAAATACTCTAACTCAAAAACGAAAAAAACGCATACACTTGAAATTTTCACCAAACATTTAAATTAGCGTCTTCTATACATGGTAACGTTTTCGAAGTATTTTGAAATTTGTGACTTATTTATAGACAATTTAAATTTTCGATTTTTCTAATTTTTTTTTTTTTTTTTTGAATACAGATAAAAAATATTTGGCTGACCAAAAACTTTTGAAAATTTTATACAAGGTTTATTATAAGTTAAACTTAACCATCACTCCGTTCAGAATCTAAAAAATGGTTTCCATTACTATGAAACGTAGTATAATGAACGCAGTGAAAATTATACGAGTAAAAATAAATCTCATTAATTCACGATTTTATAATAAACAAGACTGAAGACATTGTATAATATTATATTGGATTAAATTGTATACTCGGGTGTCGGGTCCACGTGAAAACACGTTCAACACGACATCAAACCGCGGTTTAGTTAGATTTTTCTTCTCGGTCCGTTCGTAACGCGACCGACACGGTGGTTTTGAGAGATTTGTTTGTGCACGCAATCGATATAATATGCACGTGCCCGCTGTTTGGTCGCCCGCAATAACGCGACTACGCGGAGCTGTTCAAATCCGAAAATCGATCGAAAATACGTATGTCTTTTGTGTACTCTCTCGCGGTCGATCGGTCGACATTGTATGTATTAGTTGTTCGTTTTTTTTGTTCTTTGCTACATTTAGTACAGTCGTAATGACATTAATATATGATGTACGTATTATGTTCCGCATTTGACGTATACATATTATATACATAATGACGAACATTGTTGCTACGCGCTCTCAGTTTCCGGCACCAATGTGTACGAATTATGCGTGCCGGTGCTCGAAACACGAACGAACACATCGTACGAGTATCTACCTATTACTATACCGGCTATTATTATATCTACCTATACCGGTTACAGGCGCAACTAGGGTTAACATTTTGGGAGGAGGCTACATCCTACCAAAACAGATGACTTACAATAAACCGTAGCGGCCAATTCCCACACTTATATTATATTGTACGTATACCATCACAACATTCACAACACATTTTACGTACTGAGCAAAGCATTGCATATTTACGCAATGGGTTTTATTTTTATTTATGTAACATTACATTACCATAATCACTGGTTATAATTATATAAGTTAAATAAGCTTATCGTAAAAGTTATCTGCTCTACTCAGAATTGTATTACTCTACCACACTATTATCTTATCAGTTTTTTAAACATTAATTAAGTACTCTTTTACAAACATATTTACCTGTAAACAAAGAAGGTTTTGAAATCGTCTTTCTAAAATTATTAATGCAATATTTATTTTCTATATGTATGTTAACCTGGATAATATGAAATGGGTTTTTTTTCGAAGAACAAAGGAATATTTTTTCAAATATCGAATGAAAAAAATTTGGCTGTCCTAAAAATCTCGAATATTAAATACAAGATTTATATTAAGTTGCACTTATAGTAATTAAAAAAAAATTGAAAACCATGTAATACAAATTTTTTTATGAGTCCATAAAGTTCAAATTTTATATGAAATATGTCTAAATTATTTAAAAATAAAATTATTTTGTAGTTAGTCGCACCGCGTACACCGTTCACTACAAACGTGTTTAGTACAACGCTCCGTATAAATCCTTTTTACTTTAATCAAAATGAATACTTTGATGTTCATTTTACACCATTGAATGCGTAATGAAAATCTTTACACTTAACTGTTTTTAAACACATCGAAAAATCTTAACTTTGTCGTTAATTTCTAGATATTCACATTTATAATTACCAATTACCTTAATCGCACTACCATTCCACCCCGGCTAACGGACAGCCGGCGGTCATTAGTCTACACCGTTATCGTTTTTGGCCGTATCAATAAATAACAACACACACAATGACTCAGAACACACCTATTATCAAAACAAAACCAAATAAATCAAAACAATCAATTCCTAGTCTATCTACATTTCGAAATAGCCCTGCAAAAAGTCGTATACAGAGTGCATCAAGTGACATATTTATTTCATCAGTTGAAATGGATGACACCCAAATACCTCCTCAACCGCTCGCTACAGAGAACGAAAATAACACTTCCCACTCTATCCAAGAAAATGTAACAGAAGTCACTGATGAATCACCTAGTGCTAAAATCTCCAAACTCTCACCACCAGTATTTGTCCGAGGTGTACTAGACTTTGCCGAACTTCGCAACCAATTAATAAATCTAATTGGTTCCGAAAATTTCTTCTTCAAATCGTCAACAAACGATTTAAAAATACAAACTACCGAACTACAGTCATACCGTAAATTAATACATTATCTAAAAGACAAAAAGGCGCAATATTACACTTATTAATTTAATAATTTAATAATTTATTTATATCGATAGTTAATTATCTTGCATGATTGGCGTGTGGACAAACCATGCACGTGTAAATTGAAACATGTCATCCATCAAGTTACTTGATGGATATATTTCGTGCTACCTTTTAAGTGAAACACACTCAAATTATAAAGATATTAAACTTTATTATAAATTACTATATAAATGTATACTTTATATTGGATTTCAACCAGTTTGAATAATTAAATAAAAATAAATAAGTAATATTGATTATTTAAAAATAATCAAAATTATGATTTCACAAACGTGCTACTTAGCCACATTGAATTGTTAAAGAAAGCATAATTTAATTATCATTTTATTACTCAGGTTAACATACCTACAGAATAGGTATCGAAATAATTGGTCAATCTTTGTGAGTCGCGCACGTTATACACATGTTTATGAGTTTTTAATCATTTTAAATACGTAGGTACGTACACGTCCACGTAAAATACTGAATACATAAAAAACCAGTGGCTAATCGACGTACTACGCGTTTCAAAACTGGATTTGATAAAAAAGTTCATCATAACTCCCGTGCACGGGTAATCTACTCTTAGACGATATAATATTACACGTCGGCAATTACGAAAGAATTTTTGTTCTGTTCGTGGTCGAACAACAACACTGCGTTGAACAAACGATATTATCCTGAATTCCTTTTGAACTCCAAGCAGAAGTATTTTTTCTCACTTTCCCCCCATGTACACTAAATTTATCAGACAGACACATTTCCCAATTTGGTCTTAATTCTGAAGTCATCGCTTTACAAACTCATTCCGTGACTGTGTGTGGACCTATAAAACGACGTCCAATCGTGGAATGCTTTTAAAAGGTGAAACATCAACAATAATGTATACTACTTATAGCTATTACATGCTTTCCGATCTGTACAAATTTTATATCAGAACGATCACAAAACTGTCTCTGAAACGGCTTCAGTTGTTTACTAATTTCTTGATTCTTTATATATATAAGATATCAATTATCATTATCGTCAAAATTCTTTGATTTCTCGACTTCACTCAGACTTTGTGCCATGGCAACCCTCGATTAAGATTAAATATAGAAAAGATGGTGCAACGGCTGAAATCTTAACTAACCATTTTTTCGACCACCCCAATACCACCGTCGTTAGCTTTATAATAAAGAACAATAAATCTCGAGATAAAGTGCCCCTGTCTGGGTGGCTTCTTTTTATTCAACAACAATCATGTAAATTATTCATACAAGTACGTCGGTTGTAAATTTAAACAATAATTTACAGATAGTATATTTTTTATAAACAATATTATGATACATAATGTATTTTATCTATTATGATTTTTATGATCTACTCGCGTGCGACTCTGCGGAATAAATATCGATAACTACACAAACACGTGTTTGCTCAAGAATATATACGTAAAAGGCCATAATCGTAAATTCAGTGCTACTTAACCGATGGATTTATGCTTAATCGCATAAAGATATTATGAATCGGCATAATAATAATTTTAATGTCAGACTACTAAGCATGTAAATTCACACTTTGATATTACGGATGTATAATACGCGTATACACGTATGTTATTTGTTTATTTAAAATAATAACGAGTTCAGGTCAACGATAAACCGTTGGATAGTAAATTTCAGGTTGATCAACGTAAAAAATGGTTTCATGGTTTATAATTATATTCAAACCCATGTATAATTACATAAAAACAGTTTCAAAACCTAAATAAAATGAATACTAGATTGATAAATATTGATTTTGGACAGTATTGAAAGAAGTGCGGGTATAAAAATTCGAAATTCCAAAAACGTGTTGAAAACCTCCAGAGACGCATAAAAATGATGTTGTTTAATGTTGTTCAATATTAATGTTTACCAATAATCGTACACTCGAATAATTAACGAATATTGAGTTCCAACGGCTGGAATACTCGACAAGTAGGTGTGCACCAATATATTTATACTTGTACAAGTGTTGAGTAACACACTGCTACGGCTGATTATGCATATAGTGAACGAGTGGTGGGATCACTAGTACTAGTATACAAATTGCTGTTCCTTTGGCTCGTGTCACATTTATCAACAATGTTCGGGAAACTCACGAGTGACGAATAAAAATACTAAGTAGGTACTGCAGGTATACCGATCCAACGACATGGCAAGTCTCCTCGAGTGAAAAGAATATTTGGCAAGTATGCCAGTCGTGAGAACCCGGCTTAATACGTATGTGCGCTTGTCGAACGTCCGTGACACGGTTATCTATATCAGTGGTTCCCAAACTTTAACGACAACTGCACCCTTGAAAAATAGTTTGTGTTTCGCGGAACTCCAATATGTATTCAATTACAACTCGACTCCAATTTTTTAATAATATTTTTTCCAAATATAAAACAATTTTCTCAGTAATCACATACATCTGGCGGAACCATTAACATTATCCCACAATACTCTAAAGTCCCGCGGAACACACTTTGGGAAACGCTGATCTATACCATAAATAACCGTGATATTACCGCCATCGGACGCATGAGTATAATATACATACGTGCTATTATAGGTTATCAGACGATGGGAATTTGTACCATCTATTGATATCAAAGGCACGAGACGTTCGACAAGAAATTGCGTATTATAATTATTATGCTCGAATGAGCTGATGCGTCAATCTACGAGTTGCAATTACAGCATGTGGTGGAGCGTGACTTTCAATAAAGTAATCGAACCGTTTCCAACAACCAGTACATATAACATTGTTTGTAGTCCGTGGCAGTGCGAAATCCAGTCCACGTTCGTATACGTTTCCCTGGCGAGCACCATGCGTTTCTTTGTGTTAATCTTGATCGTTTTCCTAGTCGCGTACGTATTCGCGTACTCGAAAAGTTTGCCCGAAAACATGCTGTTGCCAGTGTCAGATGTGGAGAATGACACAATCCATTCATTGGGATCGGACGGACATATAAAACATTACATTCAAGACATTATGATTAAGTGCAAAAATGGGTTCATCTTAATAAAAGGTGTATGTAGAAAAAAAAAAATAAATAATGATTATTAATTATTAATACAATTCAAATAATACAAAATTTTATACTAATATTGAATATGATTATCATTTATCAAATCAAACAAATCATACAAAAAATATTAAAATTAAATATTAAGAAAAATTGTTATAATTAAATTATTATTAAGACTTTTATTGCTTATTTTTATTACAATTTTCCATATGTGAAACTATCAATTTATTATTTTACTTAAATAATTGTCTAACAGTTTTGTTCTATATATACTTTCATTTAA
>JAIPRK010001413.1:0-67494 GCA_025469195.1 Chaitophorus viminalis | reverse complement strand
ATAATAATAATAATAATAATAATAATAATAATAATAATAATAATAATAATAATAATAATAATAATAATAATAATAATAATAATAATAATAATAATAATAATAATAATAATAATAATAATAATAATTAATGTCTATTATTATAAAACAGGACTAGACAAACGACAATGACGTACTATGGCAGTATATTATTGTACGTCAACGATATGTATGGTCAACCTAATAGCTTGGATACTGTCTGAACACGTAAATGGTTTACAGTGTGGTGTTAAATAATTCTGTGTGCAATCGATTTTACAAAACTATTATCGTATGATAATTTCAAACAATTTATCAATCAATATGTTCGAATATCCTGCAACACGGATATCCATTTACATTTTTTTTTTTTTTTTATAATTTTTGATAAAAATAATTTTGCTGGGACAAAATACTTGAAAAATGAATAGAAAACTCGATAGAAATTTTTCATTTTTCATATGCGAGGACTTCAAAGAACATATTTTAAAATACACTGTATATTCAACTTTAACCAATATCATAAGACTTACAACTTAAATTAATGTATTTATAAAATGTATTATTAATAAATAATCTCAGTGTGCGCATACATATTTAAGGGTATAATTACTGCAGGCTTACCTTCACTCCTATAATTATTATCCTTTAATATACTCTTACATACAACCCGTTCCTTTGCCACATTTTATATTCACCATATCACTATATAGTATTTAGTTAATGAGCTACTAAGGTGAATCATGTGGAACACCATTGCATAACCATCTTTCGCTATTTAATACTGCTATTATGCCCATATACTTGTCCTGTTCTTTTTAGTTTGACATATGCGTTTATTTTGACATACATCATTTGATTAATCTCTCGTAGGTACTAACATGAATATACATTTATAAAAGGCTCGACCGTTTACTAAACAAATAAATAGGTATGTATTTCGAAGAAAGAATAACTTTTTCGTGTTATAAGAACAGTGGATCCGTGTTAAAGAATATTTTATTTCACCAGACAATTACAAATATAATTTGAACATTTTAAAAGGGCGATAATACCGATAGAGTTGTCATTTAGCTTATAGTAAAACAAAGGAAGTAAATTATTATAATCCTTGATTTCTGAGTGACCTATCTTACGTCACATATTGTTATTGGAAGGCAACAGCGCAGTATTCCGGTCATCATTGTGTTTCCATATTTTTCCGAAAAAACCCTTTCAAAAATCAAACGTCTTTGGAGCTTTGCCCCCCTCTCACCACCAAGACACTTGAGTGATCTGCATAATCCGATTTCCACGTAAAGATATTTTATCGGTAATAGTAGGTATATTATACCACATTGTCGTAAAATATTATTACAAGTCGAAATACATTTTTCAACACATTCGTAGTGCAAAATAAATAACTCAATCGACGAAAACCATTGCAGTATACTGCAAAGTTATAGTGCGCTGGCGAGACAAAGCGCATTATATTGACAGCTGTATATTATCAGTGGTTTTCGATTTTAGGATTTTCAAGAGTCTCTTTGTTTGGGGGTGTTGAGAGCCATAAGCTTACATCCCGCCTAATTGCAATGCAAATCCTATATAATATATAATATTATTTATACGAATTCACTTTATAGTGACAAATTGAATTTTCCGACTATATATACGTGTAGTCATGGAGCTGTGAAATTTACACACACATCTGAGTGAATGCGTTATATTCGCACGCACACGCACAACACGTATAATATTATATATTATTTGAATATGACTACAACCGACGATACGCGAATTAATCGCAATGTGAATCCCGTTCATCGGTATAAATTGAATCGACGCGGGCAGCGCGTTAGGCGTGAAATGCGCTTTGGTGTATCCAGTGCAAATATTATATATGTATTGCAATAATTATTGTGTATATATTATATAAATAAAATCCCTCTCGATTGGGGCGCCGCCAGATGCGGGTCTTGTTCGAATTCCGACGGGAAAAATAAACCGCGGTATACGCAATACATTTACAGTGGCATAATTTTAGCTTTTGTTTGGTGGTGGGGGGAGGGTAGTGGCACCAAATCCTATATCTATGTCAGTGCTTCCCAACCTAAGGGGCGTGTCAACATTGCTGGGAAGGCGCTAGTGGTCATCACGAAATTAAATGTTGATTATTATATGGTTTATATTTATATTCTATACAATGTAGGGAAAAAATTAAAAAATTAATAACGATCGGTTATATTTATTGTGTACCTATTGATAAAGATGCCACTTAACAACAATTATATAGATTACTTGTAAAGTATATATAAAAAAAAAAAAATGTAAAACGTTACCCTAATAAGTATGGTTTTCGATACAATAATACGATAATTCATCCATACTTTTCTAATCAGACAGGGGTAAATGCCCACCATACCCCCCTACCGCCCAAAATACGCCACTAGTACATTATTAGAATAATGTATATGGTATACAACGTGCGCCTGGACAACAAACGAGTACATTATTATAATAATATGTATATAATATACATTACAAACGTACACCTCGTAAATAGCGGTTCGAGCTGCTGCAGTGACGGGGGATTCGTTACGATAATATTTATAGTGTGTTGGCAAGTGTAGGAAAGCGCGTATTAACAGAGCGCCTAAATCGCACACATGCGTGTAGAACCATTAAAACATTAAATATCACAAACACACGCACATACACACACCATTGCAGACGCGCGCGCCGAAAACACATACGAGTATTGTAATAACATATAATATATACGAACGGGTGTGTGTCGCCATACACACACACACACACACACATACACACACATACTAGTATAATATTTAAATGTTATTTTGGAACCGCCGCAATCGCATAAGTCATAGAGTCGTCGTGGTAAATACGGTATATACACATATATAATATGTACACGACAAGCTTTTTGTATACCTATTTGAATATATCTTTCGGTGAACCGGACCGTGCAGTGCGCTCACACTTAACATAACAATAGACACGCGCATTATAATATTATCGTACATACCTACGTCATATTATATAGGTGTGAGCGAGTGTGAGCGTGTGTGTGTGTTTTCCGATGAATTCCGTGAGCGGCTCCCGTCGGGGGGCCCAGTTTATCCGATGTGCGTGTAATACACGTCCATCTCTCTCTCTTTTCTCTTTTTCTCTCCAACGCAAGACGCATATTATAATACGTACATAACGTGTGCATTATTATTATCGTTCGTTGTTCTTACACACACACTCGCACGCACACACTTTTATAATATTTATTATAACATGTGAATAATATACATGAACGTAGTGCACACACAAACGTGGTTTCGGGACCAGATACTTTATACACATTATTATTGTACACAGGAGTCGGCGGATGTCAATCGGACGGACGTTAATGCATTATAATAACTATACGGCCGCGGCAGAGTTGGTACCCAGTGGGAAACGATTATAAACCCGCGCGCGCGGTGGAGCTCTTCCGTGACGTCTCTTTGCTCACCCTCTCTCTCTCTCTCTCTCTCTCTCTTTCAGCTAGTAAACTCGGCGAGAAATTATCCATTTCATATACCACTTTATTATGTGACCTATACGGTTTTCAATCCATAAACCATTTATTCCGTTTTCGCGTAATTATACGGATAATCTTTACCAAACTAGGTTTACACAATATTTTCCTCGTCGACTATTCGCTATACAATTTATTACAATTTATACAATAAATTTATCTACGGGCAAACCTCACGTATATGAATATGCGCATATACATAATCAATACCTCATGAGGTAATATATAGTGATATAATATATATAATATATATATATATATATATATATTTAATGCGTAGACGATACAGTTTATGCGAAAGCGTATCGAAGAAATGGGACGTTATCGAATGCATAACGAAGGAACAGAATTCACGGTATTTGCCATTGGAGACTTATATGAAATTATATTTCAGACATAGGATCTACCTATTATTTATTTTTTATTCTATCAAAATATTAGCAATTTCGTGGTCAACGATATTATATTCAACTTCTTATGCTCGCTTGCGAGAATCAAACACTAGAAACAAAATAATCGATGAATATAGGTTTGGCAGCATATATTATGTCGCCCATCAGGTAACAATACTTGTTATATCAGTCGAACGTAAATAATTATTTCACGTGATATGGTTTACTTGATGGTAACTTGAATTTTTTTTTACCAACAAATTCGTGGTAGTGTAAAGGGTTACATTATAGGATACAAAAACCAAAAGTTTTCTACAAGGTATAACAAAAAACAAGTTACATTATTTTTGTACCATACAATTGTTACTTTCTGCATTATTATCATTGATTTTACTTTTTTTCCTTGTTAATAATGAATAATGCTACTAATCATCTTAGAACTCATGTGAAAATATATGCATTGCACTTAAAAATAATTACTGTTAAGATATTTTTTTCTTTTTAACATTATCATAAACTTGCAAATTGAACAATTCTTGTAAATCTATCCCAAATATATAGGATATGAAACATCTGTGCAAAATATGTCAATTCCTTGACTGATTAAATACAACCGTGCTCCAGTGAGCCCTGCCAATAATTCATTTTTCCCTTACCGAGATGTGTTTATAGTAATTTTATAACCAGCTCTAAGGTATACTACTTACTTTAGAGTGTATTACAAATATGACCTATTTGGTGTACCGACCACCGTGGGCAAAACGTATTTCGTCAATTTATTATGCGTTTGAGCCGATCGCACAGACGTCCGCACCCGAGTGGAGTGTTATTATAACACTGGGCTTAGTCCAGTTCCGTGCGCTTACCGTACCATATGTGCACCTGTAAATGTAATATATTACATACAATAATATTACAAGGTCATCCGACGATGGCCGCGCCGAAGGAAATGAGAAAAACCGTTTCGTACACCATATTAATGTAACCCTTTACACTACCAGAAGTTGTTGTTGATAATAACACGTGGTCGCGTAGTCTTGGGGGCTGTTTTATAAATAAAAAACGACGACGGCCATGTGTTGTGCCAAAACAATGCGTAATTAGCGGGGCCGTATGCGTGGAATGAACGACTTTATTGGTGTCGACTAACTCCTCCTCCTCGGCCTACTACTGTAGCACATGTCCGACCGACTAAAAAACACCGCGCTGCAGGACGCGCATACACGTATACCTAGCCATATCCTATATCTATAACATGGTAGAAAAAAAAAACGTTTAACCGTATTATAATAATAGCGCATTGTTATATCGCGTACACCGCGTCACGTTTATCGATTAATTTTCGAGGACGCGTTATCGCTTCCTATTTTTGTTTTCTTATTTTTTAGTGTTTCTCTATACGTCATATTATAGTTGTATCTGTGTCGGGTATTCATAATATAATATATATATATACACATACCAAAATCCCATTAACGGTTTTCAAATTTCCTTTCTCGTTCTCGACACACATCGCGACCAGTGCGCATTACACAATAATATTTATTTATACATATAATATCATTACAATATACGTATTCGAAACAGACGCATTTTTACACACATCGAACCGTTTTTGTTCCGTTTTGATCGTCACGTAAAATTTGAAATGCAAGAGAGAAAAATGAAAATCGGAAATCAAACTAGTTCGATTGGATTTTTTCACATCGCTTTACACCGTAATATTACATGCGTTGCGCTGGAATTTACTATACATAGTGCATATCTATAATAAGTGACCCGGTCACGGCCTACAGTAATTTACCTACACGTACCAACGTATGTATTATAATATGCAAAACGACTAAAAAATAGAAAACCAACAGGTTGAAAGTAATAACAATTCTGACGACGAAATGGGATAAGATTATAATAATTGTTCGAGTTATGCCCTCGTCCGCTGCCTTCGCATTCTCTTGTACATAGAAATTCGATCGCTTGAAAACATTTGTCACACCGAATTAATTTAACGCATATTGTAAAAAACTATACTCATACACAATGATTTCGGGTCGAGTTAAATTGAGTGCGAAATATTATGCGCGAAGCAGTCTTCATTCGTTTCATTAGGCATCCGAATTATACTACACGATTCATACGTACCTACTCGATTAGTCGTTTTCGATGAGTTGGTTTTTTCATTTATTTTAATGAACTCGCGTTTATTTTTTGTACGATAAAAAAATGTAGTTAAACTTAATGGAACCGAACGGATTCATACAGCGATGAAACGTCCGGTCAAAGAGGGAACTATATTAATAAAATTAAAAAGGCTATATTATTTTTTTTTTTTATCTTTGATGGGAATTCGATTTGATGATCTCGTCGTATATACATTTGTCTCGTTGACAATTTTGTGTAAAAGGCACAAACTTGTTTTAAAACAGAATATCTCTTTGGTCCCCCAATTTTTCGTTCATTTTAATTTAAATATTTAATTAACTTTAGTAGATCAGAAAAAATATATTATTACACTGCATAATTAGATTGTTCAATAACGAAATATAAATGTTTGTTCAGTTTTTGCATGTTAAAAAAAAGATGAACTATGTTTTCTATAGATTTTACTATTTGAGTACATTATTAGATAAGGTATACTAAGGTATACTAACTGTATACAGTACTGTAGTAATTATTTAATATCATAATAATGGTAATTATTACGTAAACAAAACGTGATAATGATCAGGTCTATGTCGGCGAGGGCTTAATCCGTCACTTTGGGATTAAAATCCCCTCTGAAATAATCTGCTAATATTCAATTATATAAGGTGAATAATAAATATTACACTAAACTATTCACAAACGGACTGTTTAACATAAATAGCCGAATAAATTGCTTTTCCCAGTGTACATATATTTATATACATAGTTAGTTTACCTAGTTCGCATCACAGTAATTAGGTCCCAACGACAAAATTATTTTCAGGGACCTATAAAATTATACATACAATATGAAGTGTATGTATATCATTATGTTCGTTAAATATCTTCATTTAAACAACAGCAGGCATATACGCGCATGCGCCCGCGTTAATAATAATTACGTACATACTCTCAAATGAGTATTGTATATACATAATAGTACATAGGTCTGTAGGTACTGAAATTTAATAAATATAATAATAAATATTTTCGTCATTATATTAAAAATCTCATTCCGGCTAATTATTCATTAGCATTTTTTAATTACTCGGATTTTATACACCCGTTTCCTTCCTGCACGCTTTATCACGTTAAATTATTATGAAACTTTTATAAAAAATTAAATAATTAAATATTATACGCTTGTACACGTATATACTGAATCCGAGGTGTACACGAGCCTAAATTGAATTGTCTGTCCCGCGTGCGTTTTAAAGCAACACATAAACTATGCATGGACGACCCATCGAGTAAATTATTCAGTACCATCGTAATGCATTGTAATTTCGTTTCGGTATGGCAGTTTAAGAAGAAAAGCGCACGATTTATTAGAACATGCGTTATCCGGCCGTTTTCACCGGATTCGTTTTTTCTTACTATTTTTATTATTGTAAATACCTTGGGTGTGTGAATGTGTGTGATATATAGTGCATGTACAGTCCTGTCTAGACGTCTCGATTTTTCCCCTCGTCCCGTCGTCCATCACCCGCCTCGATGTGGATATTAATATGCTTTATTTTAATTACACTAATGAGAGGAGGACGGGGAAAAGGACACACGTCGCACGAAACGTTATACAAGCCCAAAGTACGCAAATACACTTTATGTATGTCACAACTATAATAATATTAATATTGATCTCAGGAGCAATTTTCGATGCGCTCGGATGACGTGAGTATAATTCTTTAAGTATTCTTTAATCATTCGATAAGTTTTCGATCGTTTTCGATCATTCTTCGTGGTTTTCAACTGTCGATAGAGCTTGGAGTAAGCAATAAGTAAAACATTTGTACTGCACGAATATATCGGCGCACAATTCAAACAAGTGCACAAATACATACCTACCATTGTCCGTTTCCTCAACAACAATTTGGTCGTCGTATAGTAAATTCATAGTTGTCGAAGAAAAATAAAGGATGAATATTAGAAGATTCCGCTTTTACTAAAATATTTACACGAAAAATGTACTATCTATATGAGGTTTATGGCCACCAAATCGCTGTTAGGTAAACGGTGTATTTTACTAGTTTGTAATTTTCACTTACAAACTTTTGATGTATCCCATACATTGTTACCATGACTTCCCGCATCAAAATCCGGTGACTTAAACGGCGTTCACATGTATTCAGTCTCGTATGACGCGGATTCCATGTATATATCGATTACTGAGACTTATCATTCCTGCATTCAACGTGTAAATAATTGATTTAACATCGCTCCGGCCGTGGCATATATATGCCTGTGATCTTATATTCTTATGTCTAAATAGGCCGATCAAGTATTGGCGATACGACCGATCGGACTGGAATATTGGATACGATACGCGGACGCGTATAGGCTGGTCGTTCGACCGCTTGTACATATTTGTACAGGTACCTACCTACGTCAAAAGACCAACGGAAAAGTCTATAATTAAGAACGTACGCCATCATGTACCTAGGTATATTATTTATATTCTCTCAGTATCGAACGTCACCGGAACGTTCGTTCTCGACAAGAGATTATACATATACAAATGCGTATAATTTAACCGGGGTGGTCGAATCTCGAGGGATTCGCGATATTCGGTGCGGCACGTGGAGGGATGGTGTGTGCTTCTCCTCTTTCGGCCGAGGCCACAACGCACACACGTGGCATACCTACGCCGTCTGTATATGTGTATATATACGTAGTTATGTAGTCAAGTCGGTGCAGTGCTTGCGCGTGCGTGCATTACACGGATCGGGTTTGGCCCCGGGGAATAACCGAACCGTGGCAGTTTGCCGAGGGGGAGATTCACGTGATTCGTGCCCTTCAAACGACAGGGGATGATCCGCGACTTGTATTATATTATATATGGTGCGCGCCGCGCGTAGTACATGGCTAGTCGTTAGCGTTACGAGTCCGTCGGCGGCGTTTGCACGAATATATATACACAGGACAAATCGGATTTTAAAAATTAATCGTTGGTATATATATATATGTATGTGTGTATGTGTGTAGACGATCGCAGGGGAGAGACTTGGGAAAACTCTGTACTACTCTCGTCGGACAGCGGGAGATATCCTCTACACCAATTTGCATTTACGATATTCCTTTGATGTGTATATATTATTATAATGACGGTCGGCGCGCGGCGGCTGGATCACATGATCGCGGCGATGGGGCAACGGATTAGCCGTTTTATCCTACATAATAATATTATACATGCGTAAATCGTATGTGAAAAATATTTTTTTCCCCGCCCCTATCAAAATATATATAGTTTTATCGGCCCGTGGTATCATATTATTATCGATCCACGGACGAACCTTGTGAAAACGGTTTTTTCCCCTCCCGTACACCATATACCCGTAGCTCGGTTCGAGAACTCTGCTCAGGACCATCGAGGACCGTACCGCGCGAACCTGCAACATCGTATGTATTATTATTATACAACCTATCTGATCGTGCAAGTACAACTGACGTCCGTCTGACGCCCCGCTGCGAGTTATATCAATCATCATCCCCCCCGTCACAAATGCGCGGAACGACGACCGCGGGGTGTGTGTGTGTATACGGGGTACGAGGGACGACTGCAGGCTGCTGCTCGGGGTGAACTGGAGTATACGATTTTAATTTGTTTTCGAGTGCAAAATCATTGATGCAACGATATCGACAAGATCGCGATGTAATAATATGATGCTATTATAACGACAATACGACGTGTACGCGAGAGACAAACAAACTATATATATATGCCGATAATGCGTCGTTGCAATGCCTGTTGCCTGTACACGGTTAAGTGAATTCGATTGAAAAAAAAATAAAAATAGTTAACAACTATTCGGTTTGAATATATATTGTGATGAAGAAAAGCGCAACATTTGATTGTGTACGCCGCCGTCGTCGTGTGTTTGTAGGCTCGCACAGCTAGTATAGTGCGCTGCGGCAACGAGAAAAAAAGACAGGCTGAATAATAATAATAATAATAATAAAAAAAGACCACAATAAATGTAAAAATAAATCGGCGAAAATAATCGATAAATCTAAGTTTTTACGCCCTTTCGGAATTCGTATTACACGAAGAAAAAGCTTTAAAAGAAGGTTAAAAAAGAAAAAAAAATTCCATTGCGTAAAACGTTATTTCGCGCGCGCGGCACGGTCGGACGAACACAAGGCGCAACTATTTCTGGTTCTTGCCACGTTCAGGAAAAAAAAATATATATAATAATAATAATAAATGTATACGAAAATTTATCATGCATTTTATACACGTCATTATGGAGTACGCTCAAACACAGTGTATAGTGTATTATATTCGTTCATTGTTTTTAAAACGACATTGCGTTTACGATTATTATTATTATTATGATACTTACGGCGGTCTCATATTTTTATTTAATTTTTTTGTTAATTTTTTTGTCGTTGCCACATTATAAATACGAGAGTCCGGACGAAACGAGTCGCGTCAGCTGGACGAACCGACCGTTACAGGGGGGGGGGGGAAATTAAATTTCTCTAATATTATTTACGAGCGTTCAGAATGGTTTTTTGCTTCAAATTTCGACCCAAACGTTTAGGAATATATTATATAAATATATAGTTATAACGAGTAGGAAAAAAATGAAGCAAACTCCATAACATTATACTATACGTTATTATGGAGCCACTCGAATAGTATTATATTATTTACGTATACGCGCCATGCGACGTCTAATGAGATCGTTTTTGATTGTACACAGAAGCGCGCATGAGTGTAATGATTTTTCTAGTTGGCGTTTTCCGTTATATATAGTATAATATAATAACTAAAAAATAAAGTAACCTATATTAATATGTAACCCGGTAAACGTGCGTTTAAAAGAACAACAGTTTAATTTTGATTACGTACAACGTGCATATTATAATACGCATGTATACTGTAATTATGTATGTATACAGTTATGATGGTTTAAACTACTGCACAATATGAACAAATTACTAAATGACAGTTTAGAATATTTTTAAAAAAAAAAAAAAAAAAAATGGTTTGTTAAGATGCTTTTGTATAGCTCGTGTTCGTTTTCTAACATGCAAAATCACGCTTCAGGTATGCAATTGTGAAAATATTGTGAAAATTTAAAGAAAGAAAAGATTTTTCAGAGAATTCCAATATTATGAGTTATGGTTTTTTAGAATATCGATCGACGATGAACGATACAGAGATTTTGGTTTTAAATTTGTTTTTAACTACCCTAAACTCCTTTGTCAATCGTTATACTCCACTAAAAAGATTATAATTCGTTATGACCTTGACAATATTTAATTTGATAAAAAAAAATCTAAATTCAACATATTATACAATAGTATGTTATTATAAATCGTAAACTGTTTAAATATTCGATTGAAATAATATTATCGTACGAATGGTAATTCTATGCACATATTTTATTATTATTTATTTATATATTTATTTAGATGGATAGTTGCCCATTAGCAATATATATATATATATAATTGGTAGTACGATTTGTATAATTATAAAATATACATAGTACATACAATTCAGAATAATAATTTTTTTCCTACGTATGTACAAGCAACTATTTTAAACAATGTAAACTATGTAAATAACAAAAATAAAACAAATTAAAACATAGTAGGATTATAAAAAAGAAAACTAAATAGTAATAAGGTGATGGGTAGTTTTATAAGTACCTAATATAAATGTTATGGTTTTAATATATATAGTATATTATACCTAAATATTGTAACCAAAGCTGCTGGCTGAGAAAGTTACTAAAACAAATCTTAATAGATGCAAGTTACAAGTTACGCATCAAAAGTTCTAAAAAAATCTTATTTTCATTATTTAAATGACATAATTGTACGAAAAAAGATTTTATTGTTTTAAAATTTGATCGGTTATTTTAACGGAAAATGGCGTGATTAATCTTTGAATATGAGTATAATGATATACGACATGTATAGTATGTATTTAATATAATATATAATAAAAATGTTTTTCTTTCAATAATTTTATCCGATGTCTTCATGAAAACAAGGTCGGTAAAAGTTGGTCGATATAGTAATTATTTCCAGACTTTAATTGAATTTAATGTCTGAGAATTAGATTTAAATGGGTTTAAAAATTCTTCCGAGTATTCAATATAATTTTCTTTGAAAACAGTATTTAATTCAAGTTCCTTTGAACACTGTTTAATTTATTTTTTTTTGAACATATTATTCACAAAAAAATTAGAGTTTAAACAAGAAAATTGTATAATAATATTAAAGTAACTTTATTGTATATTTTAATTACATAATTACAATAGTTTCTACGGAAAAAGTATCTAAATACCAAATTCTAGGTAAAATATTATATGAACTCATTTGAGTATATCGCGTATACATTAAAAATATAATGTATTTCAGTTACTGCCCACACCTGATTATAATATAATAACAGGTATAATAATGATTGGACTTTGACGATAAATTGCGATATCATTATGAAAAATAATATAATATAAATTATAATATATATTCAACTGCAGCTGTTTCGATCACAGTTTGAAAAAATGTTTAACCGTATATATATTCAACGCGTACAACAGAATTCCACGATCCCTATCAATTTCATTAGAACCCTCTTTGTGTATTCCCTCGGTTAACTGTCTTACACGCACACGCGTGTTACGTCGACAAACTAAACGGAACAAATCCCTCTTATATTATATATACGTACCATATAGGTACAGTGAGTGCGTATTAAGAGAATACGGTGTTTAATAATTCAATTCACCATTCACCTAAAAACGTATATAAATGTACTCCGCATACGTATACATTGTATACCGGAAAAACTGTTACAGTGACGTAGACGCACGCACCTATATGTATAGTTATCATATTATTATGACGATTTTCTGTAGATGAAATTTGTATCAATACACGGTCCGAAAGGGTAGATAATATAGAAACAATATGTATTATTATAATATAAATATCATGCGAACAATCGGTGATTTACGTTAATTTTATGTAACTATATTATTATGCACACAGGGTGTCCCACGAATATGATTGCGATACCTCCTCAAATGGTGTGAAAAAGATATAATATTCAAATTCTGTTTTTTTACACAATTCACGAGGAAAGATAATACAAATATATTCATAGTTAAAATTAATTCCTATATTTTGGCATGAGAGGTTTTAAAAACATAACTTTTAATCTTATAGTTTTCGAAAAATTTGATGATTTTAACGTTCTAACTCTCAGTTTTTACCTATCTCGTGATTTGTAATATTTTTTAGTTATACTTAACAGAAAAATAGCGTATTATATTAGGTTACTATAAAACAAAAATAATCAGAAAACCAGACGTGATATAATATCAAATGACTATTGTTTAAAACACTATTTATCTGTAAATTAAAAAAAAAAAAATTAGGTACTAAAACGCATGAGTTTAATGAAAATAAAAAGTTGACACGTCAACAATTTCTGAAACAAAAAATCAACAATGGTCGTTATCTTAAGATTATTGTTAAAATTTTATTTTTAAATTTATTGTTTACCTATATATTTAACATAAAAATTTGATCAGTATATGAACTATTAATGATTGTAATCCTTGTCCCGGTTAGTTGTAAAAATACAATTTGATTGTATCTGTTGACGTTATCTCGCACAGGATATTGGGATAATGGGAATGTATGGGGAATAAATGGAATATCATGGTATTCGTGTACTAGATCGGTGCTAAGTTTGTGCACTTTGTATGCGTATTAATACAAGACGGTGGATCGCAGGATTAGCCAAGCATCGGAAGTTGTTGATTGAAAATTGTGAATTATTTTTTGCAACCGACATTCTGCCGAGACTCGTGCGATCGACACCGTATACTATCTGTAGACGCTTATTCGTTTACTTTTTTTAAATTTTTTTTCTCGAGTTTTCTCGAAGCCGGATGCGTGCTACTCAAACACCACGGGTCTATCTATATATATAAACTGCAGTGTTATTTACGCACGTGATGGCCGACGCGATCTCCGCGTACGCGTTGTCGTATTATTATTATAATGTAGAACGCGTTGCGCCCGCGTTTCGGTAATAACATTTTGAAAGGTTTTTTTTCCAGGACGCGGTTATAAAAACAGTGTTTAACCGATGTGGTCTTTCCACGGTATTATATACTTAACAATATTATTATAATTAGGTGCATTAACGACGTTGGACGGCGACCGTTGCTTCGGTCCTACACACACATGCGTTAGCGCGACACATATTATATTATAGAATATTATACACTTGAAAGTCGACGGTAAAATTATATGTCTGAAAATATATTTATTCCCCAGCGATGGCAGCGACGACGATGAATGCGTATTATTATTATTATTATTATTATTATCATCGTTAAATTTTATCTTTTCGTTTGAAGACGGACGGAGCAGCGTTTGTGAATGAAATCAAATGAAATTCCACCATTTCCTATAAATGTATAGTATATTAGACAAAGTGAAGGAAAAAAAACCTACTTAGGAGCGTGGCTACAGCAGAGTTGTAAACGAAATTCGTTTCGGGTTACGCGGAGGAGAACGTTCTGTAGGTTTTTTTCTTTACCCTACCCCTGCCCCGTCCAGTTGTGCTTCGGATTTTACGTATTTCATTATTTTTTTCCTCTTGCTTTTTCACCAGCACGTCGTCGTCATTGCGCTCACACAGCCTTCGCGCCCGGCCTCTAGTCTCCCCTGGCTGGGTATACCTATGTACTTGTGCATTTATATATATAAGTATACCTAGTACAGTAATACACATCGACCGTGACAGTGTTTTGCCGGTTAATCGATTATACCCGCATTAGTGGTCTGTAGTCGGAACATTACTCGGACTCGCAAAAGAGTTATATTATTTTTATTATTATTATTATTATTATTATTATTATTATTATGCACAATATATTACGTATATAATAATATATGTGTCCAAGAGTTCCTGGAAACGCGCTGAAAATCCGCTAGATGAGCACACGCGCACCGTGCGCCTACCCCGGATGTACAGATATACACCTATTACCTACACAAAAATAATAGTGATTCGAGGTATTCACATATAAGTTATCAAAAATGTACTTACTTCAGTTATAAGCGCCTTCCGGTTGTGTTATATACTCATACAGTGTATAATATAACGAATAAAAACATTAAACCTTTTATACTACAATAACGCCTATAATAACAACTATTGTTTAATCATTGAATTCTAACCGAATAATATAGGCAACTAAACGTTGTACCGCATTTTAGAACCTGCACCTAACCTAACCCGGTAGTTGGTATGCATAATACACTATATCATATAGGTGTCATAACCACGTGTACAATATTATAGGGTCATGGTATGCTCATTCGCATGCATCGGCATATGTGCATGCATATAATATAGGTTTATAACCTCTGAGGCGCCGCCGTAGTCGTTAGGCACATATTGTGTGTACAGGTACCACGCGCGACTGTACAGAAAATGAGTTTTGAAATCGTTATGACAATAATAATACTGTACAATACGCGTATGATTATCATATTATGGTAGACGGATACGTGTGCGCGAGGACAATGTGTATAGTTTTAGGCACGGCGGTGTAAACTGCCGATTATGACGACGCCGCCGTGACAATATCGCACGCAGTGCAGTTCGTTATTATTTGTGTCGGGACGCAAAAGAAATGGGGGGGGGAAACCAAAAACACTTCGCTTCCATAGCTCAATCAGCCTAATTGGCTGCTCCGGCGAATAATAATTAACCGATTATACGATAATATGGAAACGCGTGCATTATTCGGAACCGCGGTATTTGCATAATATGAAAGAAGCCACGACGACGTGGCCATACGTATTATACCGTCGCACACGTATTATGTATTCGTCTTCCCACCCACTCCCGCCCCCCTTTTCCCGGACGATTGTCTCGACCGATTTCGTATTCCGAGTGCGTCTCGCGCGCGCAGTCGACACGAGCAAATGAATATCCGGAACAATAGTTCAAGATTATATTATATTATATTATTATTTTTAAACGCAGCGTCGCGCAATAACGCATATTATAATATATTACAATACCGCGGTGCATATAGTCCATTTTAACACGCCCACACGTATCCTCATATAATATGTTGTCAGAGAAATATTGTATACGAGCAGAGTAGCCGTCGTAGCGTAGCCTATAGTGGAAAATAATGCAACTTTCAATTTTCCCCTGTATTATGCATCGCTAATTACACGCGTAAATATCGGTTGAAAAAGATTTTATTTATTTTAATTTTTTTTTCTTCAAATTTTTACAGTAAATTATGGGTCCCACCGAAAAAAAAATTGTACTCTTATGTCTAATACTATCCTGGAATACGCTTGAATAATAGTATTGTACTATCATAATAGAGATGCTATGTACACTGTGTAAATATATGTGAGTTGTAAGTATAGAAAATTTCGAATTAACGACGTCGTCCAATCGGCTGAGATAGATTCATATAGGTATCTGTAGGTAGTATATATTTCGAAGTAGTATTTTAATTTTAAATGTAATTTTTTTTTATTCATTTAGTGTTTGGTGTGTTTCGATGAAAATCACGAGACTGTGGCTCACTGCAGTAGTATACTCGTATAATATCGAGATTTGCCTGTGGGGAATTGATTAAGTTTTTTTTTGGTATATACCTGTTTTTGCAGTTCACATAATCCTGTATCGATATGTTTTATAGTCTTTAACGTCCGAAATCTTTGTTTTTAATCATTTGTTTGGGTGCCGTGTTGAAATGATAAATAATTTATGAAAACAAGAATATAATATGCAGATAATATCGTGAATGCAAGAAAATACTATAAAGTCGTATTGTACATTGTATAACTAAAATCTTGCTGCGGAATTTATAAGATCATCAGATGCACTGAAATAATACCGCACTGTTACAAAATAGTAAGCCTCGCTACACATTGCACCTGAATTTCAAATCGTTCGATAAGATAACAATAATATTTCCGCTCAAACATTTCTGCGTGACGAATCGAATTGTTTTAAATAGTTAAAATATGATAAGTATTTTATACTTGAAAATTCTGGAAAAAACATAAATAAGTAAATATAGAAAACTAGATTGGTGATAAATAACGTGGTTTCATTTCAATAAAATTACATTTTATTATTTTTTTCCTATAGATTTTCTATTGGTATTAATTTGCAGTGGACATATTTATAAGTATATATAATATGTATACGACCTATTAAAATGTGCAGAGCATACAAATTGGCCTATTATACAGTTGCATACATTCCGTTGAAATATATGCGATGGTATAATATAGTAGTATAATTTGGAATGCTGTTGGTTTTTCGTACCATATTACATACCTACCTATACGTATTATAATAAGATTTATCACTAGATAAAAATGATTATATTTATATAAACAGCAGTGCGATAAAACGAATGCCGCTGCAACAATTATTTATAAACGGCATGAATTTCGAATAATATAATACGATCTTATAACGGTTTCGAGATTGAAAAATGTGAGTGAATATTATACTCACAGGAATATACTTTCTCAATCTGATACAAGGCGAATTTAAATTCACCATACACAGTATTATGTAGGATTCACATCGGCCTATAGAGAAAAAGGAATAAAAAATAAACGGAAAGATCATGATAGGTCCAGGTAGAAGTATAATATATATCATGCGAATTGAATATAAAAATAAAAAAAAAATCTAGCAGATATATACTTGTTTTGCTGTGCGTAATTTCGCGGGCGATTATCCTCAATTGGGATTACCGTTGGCCGCATTAATGTAATACTCAGCTGAGGTGACCAGTTTTTATGCAGTCTTACGAACTCTCGGCAGTTTTATATCTTATAATTAATTATTATACGATTACAAGAGCCGAAATTTGCAAAATACTACGAAGCTCAACAAGTCCAATCAATCGACCAAAGTTTGCGACGTGGGACAAAAGGTGCGGGTAAACCGCGCGTTCTAGTCGAAACTTTTCAGTACGAGACGATAACTCACATCGTTTCGCCTTTTGCGGACAATAACAATTTATGTTGTGCAAATTACACGGTCTGTAGTTCATAAATTAATAATAATAATAATAATTATTATTATTATAAAATTTATTTATTTTTAACTTGTCGCGAGTTAGTGATGTTTTGAAAAATGTAATAATCATAACCGGTTGGACGATTTTTCATTTTATTTTCCATCACAACGTTTACATTCTGAAAATCTTGAATCTGATTACACATACCTGGTTAATGCGGTGGACCGTGTGTTCTACGGTATAATATTATAATATGCTAACTATATTGTATACCATATACGTGATATACGCTATATTTGTACCACTCGAGCGTTTGCGTGTAGATACGTCATGTTATATATGAGAACTTGCATGCGTATAGAGATTTATCATATATATATATATATATATAAGTGCGTTGTCCAAGAGTAAAAGTTACTTCTTCACATTTTATTTTGATACATGCCAATATATATATATACACACGCTGGTCAATGGAGATTCAGAACTTTGTGCTTCACGTCATTAGGAAAATGTGTACACTTATTTGTATATATATACAAATTAAATATATCGTATGCAATCCTATTTTCCACCAGCATAATATCGTTTGTTCGGGAAAATAACTGCAATATTGCAGTAGTTGTGCATAAATATCATTTGCGATAACGTCATATATTATTATAATACGTTTTGTATGGAAAACTATAATAATAACAAACGTTGACCTATAGAGCGATTCAGCGATGTATTATATTATATACGTTCGACCATTAGTTCCGGTAAGTGGTGGTCCTTATTCCTTATACATAAATACGGGTTCGCCGATTGTTATGCAGATTACCGCTACGTATACCACCTTGCAGTATAATATTATGACTGCGTTATTTTTATACACAATCTGAAGATGTATTCAAATATCACCTCCCCAGTTGTTATTATTATTTTCCTTCTCCGGTTTCAATAAACTCAACTAAATGCATAAATGTTGATTAGAATGTCAGTTTTTTTTTTTTTATTAACAGTAGTTACCTATGTATAATAGGATAGCAAAAAAGAAGAGAAAATGATATCAACAATAGTTAATAGGTATAAAAAAAAATTATATTTAAAGTTATCATTTTAATTAGGACACCTTCGAGATTAATCTATTTAATTTTGAACGCTTTACATTATATATATATATATATATTATTGTTACTATACTTGAGTGAACTTTATCTTAGCCCTGTAAAATTTTGCTGAGAATCAATTGGTGGGTATGAAGCGAAACCGGACGCCCTAATTCGGATGTCAATTTTTAAGATACAATAACGATTAATATCAAGATGTACCTATCGTATAGCAAGTGAAACTATAATGTACTTTGCCCCATATTACAATAGAATATTATAATCAGAGACGGACGTAACCTGAAACCAGTTCCTTTCCAACAGTCGTACCTTACCGGTAACAATACAAATACAACAATATTTATTAGCGATCTCGCACGCGTATCTCCTCGCCGTCGACCGTAAAACATTACGAGTATATAAAATAATTATACTTACGACGCACCCAAATACTAGGTTTGTACATTAATAGGCAAATATTGCGAAATAAAAACACGTGGTACAAAAAGGCATACGTTTTGGAATTGGGCGGGGAGAGAAGACGTCCGTTAAACTTTATCACGGATTTTCTTGCGCAGGAATTTTTACGATACGCGAGGCGCCAAACTAAACCGGTCACCAATGGTACACGCATATTTCGCATGCACTTGCGCGAGCGTCGTTAAATCTTTATTACATCGCCCGATACGATATTATAGTATCATAAACACGCGGTGATAATAAATTATTAGAAAACCACACAGAATCAAGAGAGGAAAAATGACGTCGTCAGTGGCGATGATGGTATACGTGCACTATCAGTGTCGTATATTTAAATGCGCACACGTCACAGACCCGTGACTACAACGGCACGTTACTGAGGAGCGGACAATTAAAATTAACCTTTTTGAAGAAATAATGGTTTTGATTTTTATAAGGTGACATTTCCACATTTCCAATAGTATGAATACTATAGTGAATTATTAACACTCGGTGGTGCTTGGTAGTTCTGCGAATATTTTGTTAACATCCGTTTGACAGATAGTGAATGCAGTAAAATATATACATCTAAGGATATCACTATAATAATATATATTATAATATTATATGTTTTAAGTTAAGTTTTAGGGCAGTGATTTTTCATAAGCCTACGGTAAACAGTATACTAATATTATATACGAATAATAATACGCCCCCGTGTACAGGAGTGTCGATTTTAGCACCTGCAAGCGAAAAAATATAATACCCATATTCGTTTACGCTGACACCGAATAGCGTATATTATAATGGTCAAAGTCATCATCGCAATTAAGGAGAAATTATTTTGTCGTATCCGTACGCATATACATATACGCACTGTACGTGTATACATAAGTATATATTATATAATGTATGTATTAAAATATGTGTTTACGTTTCCGGACGTATTAAGTTATAAAAGTGTCGTGAAAAATATTCATATTTAACCGGGCGCACGAGCGAATATTCAAAGACACGTCGTAAACATCCTGCATGGACCGGACCGCGACACGTAGTATTACCTACGTCTGCGTATGTATACATAGGTATATGTATATTTATTATAGGTACAGTTTGTTGGAAGGAAAAAAAATAGAAATTTACGTTCAACGAATTTAATAGTTGTTACAATAATAATCCGCGTCTCCGTCCGGGCAATTAGAGATGACATTGTGCATAGCGTATGTATGTATGTATATATAATATAAGCATAAAAGACGGGCGCGGCTCTGGAAGAGACGGTGGAAGTACCGGGGAGGGGTGGAGGGTGTCAAAAACTGTTTTCTCGTTTTATTCGAATACACACAAACACATACACACACACACACACACACACACACACACACACACACACACACACATTCGGGGCCACGTCGGTACATACAATATAATACCGCTTGCAGCAGCGCACCACATTGTTTATTTACTATTTTGAATAAAAAACGAATTTATTACTCCAAGTGGCTGAATATTATTAATAAACTATTCAGATGACAAACGCGCCGATGCCGCTGCCACCGCCGCCGCCGCCTACATCCGAGACGTACAGAACGTTTGAAATATACATAATATAAAAATACATACACGCTTGAGATGTGTATATATATATATATATATATATATATATACATAATAATACGTATGTATGGCAGTGCGCTGCAGTGAGTTTAGTCGCGGACTACCAGTTTCGTGCGAGATGTTTCGAATTACGATGACACACGCACGTTCGGTTCGTCGTCGCAGAGGCCGGCCGGCCGACTCGTTCTTGTTGAATGGATTTTTTTTTTATCTCTCCGATGTAATATAATAAGCGAGTCACCCGGTTGCGTAATATTTACCCGTATCGGCACGCTGATTGATTGACCAACCGCGATAAATAACGCGTTATGATGGAAGTCAACTGCAGGTTTCCCCGCCGCCGATCCGTATAACTAAATACACGATGCGATATATAATATTATTATATTGTAATCGTAATTTCATAATATAGTTTAACATCATATTATACAAGTGCAGTGCATATAGGCGTTATTATTGAGCGGTGTGCGCACATATTATAGTCAGTGGTGACTTGAACGCAAGTAACCGTATATAGCTGGAGCGGGGCGCACCGCTATGTCGTTAATATAATGACAAAGATGAAGAAGTAAAATATAAAATATTATAATATAATATGTATACGTACGGGTGGCAGCGCCGATCGGGTGTCCCGATGCGACAATATTACCGGAACGCATAATGCACATGTTAAGTAGCCAAATTATAGGCATATGGTCAAATAATTAGACATGTTAACAAATATCTAGGCAAATAGACGAAGAATTTAATTTTGAAGCAAACTCTTCGGCCATTCGCTAGATTGGGATTTTGATAAAATGTGCCTGATTTGACTATATTGATATACAATAATATTATTATTAACATCACGCGTATCATCATCATCCTTTCGATAATCGCTTGTTGCCCTGATCTCTTCGCACCGCAATGTATATAGTAATTGTAATTATATTATTATTTAAATAGCCCCGCCGGGATGTAATATTATTCATCGTCGTCGCGGTTGCTTTCGCGAATCGTGTGCGCATACCTATATATACGTGCTGCGTTCGGTAAGTATCGACGAAAATTTATCGTTATAACTTCATGTAAATATTTTCGAATTCTTAATCGATTCCGTACGTCGTAATGTACCTGCAGCGCCACTGGAAGGTAGGTACACATACTACACTATTAGAGATGAAAAAATGTAAATTATTATATTGTATATCGTATATACGCGATTTATTCTCTTTATGCTCACTGTACACGTTTGCGCTGCGTAGTATGTATATCTGTACACTCTTACGGTTGTAAGTATTTCGTTATATTTTGTAATAAATGATATATTATAGCTCGGTGTTTTTTTTTTTTTCTGATTTTTTTTTCGACGCAAATTTAAATACGCGTATCGTAGCTCTTTATATTTATGGTATACACGTGGAAATATATTATACGTGCATTATGCATGTAAAAACTACTGTATACTTTGTATATACCAGCGGTACCATATACCGTGGTGCTGCCGATGCACGTGTAATTATAATATAAGTATACATTGTGTGTACCGCATACACACTATATTTTATCTTACCGATAAAATATAATATATTATGTCTAATATTATAAATTGTACACACGATTCACGGAAAGGTATATATTTTATTAGAATATTTTAATTATTTCAGCGCAGCGCACTGCGACATGGAGACGTGGGGTTTTTTTTTATTAATTACAGAAAAAAACCGTTACTGGATGTATATCGTTATCGTATATACAAGTCACATATTTCAGGCGTGAGACTTATGCATTGTGAACGCACTGCAATAGTCCGTACGAGTTCAGGACTTAAGGCACCTATATTATCATACGGATTACTGGAGGTTTTTCAAGAATATATAAGTAATATTATATTATAATATATACATTCAAATGACTAAGAAATTTTGTTCCACCACTTAGGTATGTGTATTTTATGTTTTACCAATTACAATGACAAATATATCAAGTATACTGCAGGATTCAACCGTTTATACGTAGATTGTAGGTATTGGCAAAAGAATCAGTAATTTGCTTTCTGTTTTTTTTTTCTAAGTATAGTACACTCCACGTATATTATCAATTCGCGTTATATTCTCTGAATCGACGCTATAACGCTTACAACAAGCGATTTTAGTGCTGTCCATGTTTATATTCTTCCACCCATTCTTTGCAAAACCGTATCCAGCACGTATTCACTGAAAGATATATTTTACTTGTGCTGATAGACGCAATCTCGTCTTCATCTTCAATATTATGTCCTTCCATTTCACTACGATTTGGTCACCATTTGTCAGTTGCCACATTCTATTACTGCTAATAATAAAAATTACCTACACACCGGATTACCGTTTTCACCGGACTATGTCGACTATAATAGGACTTTACCGTATACGACTTGCAAATCAATCAAAACGATTAAGCATCCTTTTCTCATCGCAAACTTGTTTATAAGCAGAGGGTACACTAACTCAGTGATCTTAATTTTTCAATAATATTATAATGTAATAATATGTATACTTATAATGTTTCTTCGTTGAATACATTATTATTAATATTATTATTATTATTATTATTATTATAATCAAACGAAAAATGATAACGGTAAATAATATTATATTATTCACCATCGGATTCAAAAAGGATAGTATATAATGTATAGATTCCCGCTGCACCTTACTGCAGATATAAGCCTCGATCAAAAGCTTCTGAACATTAACGATGATAAAAATGTACTAACTATGCATTGCAAATCGTTAATGATGTTATAGATATTATATTTTAATATCATTTCATTTTTTCACTAGCGTATAAATATAATTAAATATTAAACTCAGCATGACCGCGGTACTCCACATTTACGATTCGTATTATGTGTCTAGGATAAGGCGGATAAAAACGATGACGATTTTCACAGTTGTATTATTAATATTATTTTTATTATATTGCTCACGTACCACTGCGGGGACGGAGCGAACCAATAAAATCGTATAAAACATATTATTTTAATGCTACACAGTCGTGTGTGATGTTGTGCACAACTTTTCTCATCTCAATAATTCAAACGTTTTCGCCATGAATCGACGAAAAAACACAACCGCGAAAGAATATAAAATATTATACAATATAATGTAGCGACGCGATTAATCTCGATTCCGTGTACAGCGGCTATTATAACATTTATAACGTTTTTATTATTATGATCGCGTCTCGCATTGTCGTATTCGAATTCGGTGCACGACCCGTTTACTAATATAATATACATCTCTTGCACGGTTATAAAAATGTTTAAAAAACACAGATGGTCACCCGGTCAGCCAGCGCACACACACGCGTATATCATACGGTCGATGGATATCTCACGCGGTTTTGGTATTTTCAAACTATGGGAAGAACGGACAGCAATAAAAAATAACATCAGAAATATTATTATATTAACACTATAAACAACAAATGATAATAATTTAAATTTCTATCGGAACGGACGAATTCATTAATCTTTTTCACTCTTTCTCTGTGTCTCTGTATCTGGCTCTATCTCTCTTTTTCTCTATCTCTCTCTCTCTCTCTCTCTCTCTCTCTCTCTCTCTCTCTCTCTCTATTTCTCACCTGTGCTCACACGTTGCTCGGGACACACACGTGTTTTGCGCGCTCATTATCTTGCCGTATAATATAATATACACCGGAGAAAACCACCTCGTAAATTAGAAGAAAATACTCGGCCAATTGACACCGCCCGCGGACAAAGTATACAGCACATACGCATATATTATATAATCTTCTCCGATGAAACTCGGCCCACAACCACCCGAAAACCACGTAGACAATCGTTTTAATAATATCGCGTCGTTTTATTAATAACACTCGACTTTCCACTTTATTATTCATCATCATTATTATCATTATTTTATTATAATTATCATCATTATTATTATTTGGCATACTCTGAATCTCTACGCGCATAATACTCGTGTGTTACAATTTAGATATGTTGTTGATTGTTTAGGACTGTTGACAGCCTATCGATTTACCAAGACGATCGTGAATCGCATTCAATGATACTATAAACTACGACGAATTTATATCCGCATGGACGGCAATATTGATAAATGTTTGTTTTAATTTGATATTTGCAACGAATTATGTTATACGCATACTATGCATTATTAAGTATGTATGTATGGACATCGTTTAAAAATTAATTACTTACTAAGATTTTACAATTCGAATGGGTATTTTTTTTTCTTCCGTCATTAGCATGAGATGTAGGATAACGATGCTAAAGGAAAACTATGCATACTATATTTTTGTGAAGAGTAATACATATATATATATATATAAATATATTTATATGAGAAAAAATTAAAAACAATTAAAGTATATTTGTATAAACAAAGTCAAATATTATTGTCTGTATAAATAATCTATATAAGAGTCTTGAAAGCTTGTGAGGCGAAAAAAAAATAATCATCCAAGAGGTGATTGAAGTTTTGAAATGAATGTTACACGTCTTCGTAATTTTATGTACTCATTTAAATCAAAATTATTTTAAAAAAATGTACCAATTTTTCTTTAGATGTTTTATTAAGATACCCGCACGATTCACGGACAAAAAAAAAAAAAAATACGAAATTAATAAAAAGAATATTTTTTTTTTGCCCAGGAGTAATAATTAAGTCCTTTGAAATTATGATGATACTGAATCATAAACAAAAAAAAAAAATAAAAATAATCGTAATTAAAAATCATTTTTCATTCGAATCGTGCTACGAAACCGTTAGAAAGTATTAATTTACCAATGCAAGCTAGGCAAAAACAACCATTATATTTATTTCAGTGAAAAATTAATAAACGCTTGTCGTTTATGTTATATTATGCACACACGGTCAAGCGAGAAACAGCACTCAAAAATAATTATTGTTACCATAAAACATGTTTATTTTTATAAAATTAATATAGTTCTACAAATATTTATTGTACGAGTAATTATTTACTCACGATTATATTATCATTATTTTTTTATCTCTCTCCATAGTATAAACCTATTGCATAGATAAACACGTTTTACCAGTCTCTCGTATTTGTATAATGACCGAAAAATATGTATGTGTGTGTGTGTGTGTGTGTGTGAAGCCGAAATGGTTAAATATTCATGAGTCATAGTTCTATTGGTAGTTTAGTATGGAAACGTGAATGATAGGAATTTTAATTAAACGTTTCAGTTATTGTATCTGTATAATATTCTTATAGGCGCGTGAAAAAAAAAATAATAATTTCGTCGTACATTTATCATTTTATAATATTATAATATAATTAAACATTGCACTTGTTATAATATGTATGTAATAATAAGCTAGTACTCAAAATGTGTATTTAAATTGTGTTTTATGCACTCGCGGGAGAGATTTATTTTCATACAAGTTTGCAATTAATTATATTTACTATATGTATACGCAATTATGTGATATTTTTTATCCGACGAAAATACTTATAATTTATACCACTAACTGCTATAGCAGTGCGCAGCGTTATGATATTACTAAGTACAAGATATTGTAATTTATTCGATGTACGTATGTGTGTGTGTGTGTGTGTGTGATAAAAAACGATTTAAACAAACAGAAATTATATATTAATTATTAAAACGTTTGTTTATTTAATACATTTTTGTCATTATTAATAAGATGAAAAAAATTAGGTATCAGGCGATCAGCGATTGTTCTCGTTAATGCATCAGACGTAATTTAATATGATCAAGTTATTTATGATCGCGCATGCTATTACCGTATACGTATATAATCATACCACTATTATATTATCATACACGATACACGTATACGCTGTCTACGGGTTGTTTGTTAACACGTTAAAGGTAATGTCCTAGAAGGATACAGTGAATAAAAACCATTTATTTTTCTTCTAGCATTTTTTCAAGCTATTCGACGAACGACACTATGCGTCGGACCTGTATATGATAATAAATCTAAATAATTAATCACTACTCCATGTTGTTTGGTAGCGAAGCACGAACTATTGCCGAACAAAAAGAAGTTGGAAACAGTGGAAACATGGATTTGGAGACAAATTATTATACAAGATAACTGTACAGAAATTAAAAGCACCTTGAAGTGATTTGAATCGAATAGGAGAAAAAAGGATTCCGGGTCTAGTATACCATATGAGAAAGAAGTGGTACCATATTCGGTTACCAGTTGAGGAACATTCCTTTACAACGAACATATTTGAAGAATGGATAGCATGACGAAAAGGAAGATACAAGGAAAGACCTAGGAAGACATTATTATTACCGAACAAAAGTTATGACTGTAACTGATATGAACAGATTTAAAGACCACTGAAGAACTTGATTTACAATGACAAGATATATGATACAAGAAGAACATACGAACGAGTATTATTATAATATTTTCGTAAAATTTATAATATAATAGACCTTTTCGTTCTCTACCAGCAGATACGTGAAGTGGTAAACTTAATTTTTTTCATGGTGATATAACAAGTAACTTCCAGAACGCAATTTAGTTTTTAATATTGATCTTATAACATTTCCAACAAAACTGTACGAATATTGTTGAATATATAATTCTTGAGATTTTAATTCGACTATATTATGTATGTGTATAGACGTATAGTGGTGGCCATAGTACGGTGTAGTTGGCACCATAAATTTAAAAATGTTATGACTATTATGACTCTTCTATGCCCTACCAACAGATTTCAATAGATGTCTAACGTAATATGTATTGACCTACAAGTATAATTTGTTAAAATGTTTTGCAAATTTTCCAGTGCTATTTCACTACCTAACCTATTTTGGTTCAATCGACTGGTGATTTACCACGATGAAGTCTGATAAAAAAAATGAAGACTTTCGTGGGCGTACATGAGCTAAGGTGGTATTCTCACATTATCCGCGGTCCTGCAGGACGAGCACATGACGCGTGCGTTCGGTATTTTATACGTCATTCCCACCGGAAATTTCAAACCTGCAGGATAAAAATAACAATATACATAACATGGGTACATAACTCGTTCGATAACGAGAGAAACGGTTTTTTTTTTTTTTTTTTTATATGAAGAAAACCCGCATAAACCGACAAATAATAATATATAATAGCATATAATATGTACTCCAAGTGGTATTGGAGATCGAGAGGCGGTCTTGGTGAGGAGAAGGAGTACCTAAACAGCGTCTCGTGCGCGTTTTGGAAGGACGAAAGGACGAGACATAGAAAAAAAAAAAAAATAAAAAAACAATGCGTCTGCGGGCACATTTCTGCGAACGGATCTATACAATATTATTCGGGCGACGCGATTTATTCGACCGCGCCGACCGCAGGGAATTTACATGTCCGTCGTCGTGACTCTTTACATACCATTATGTATACTTCGTTCAGGTATACTCGTATAATCATGTGTATATATAACGACATTATTTTCGTCCACGTACACACAAACCACGCACACATACACGTACATGCTGCACGTCAACGGACTGTGAAGGCTCCGACGAATAACGTATAGCAGCGAAGGCGTAATAAATGCGTATAATGTATACATTATGCATTTGCAGCGTATAATATTATGTACATTGTATACGAATCGGTCGCGAAAAACGTATAAATCTATCTGTGTTTGTGTTTACGTAAGTATTGTTTTTTTTTATTAATTTTTTTTTTTTTCACTCGCATACACGTAAATATTCGTCTGTGTCTATAACCAGTGCAAACTGGAAACATGCAGCGTCTGAAAACTTGCTAGAACGAAGTAGCAACAATGATGAATATATAGAATTATATTATATCTTCCACTGAACTTTGGTCATTTGTATTTTGATGGATACTTAGACGTCTTATCTATTAACGTATTATCATGTTACAGAACGTACGACAGTTTGTATCCCACGACGTTTTAATAAAATCATATTATTCAGTCCAAAGATACAACTTGAACATTATTTTTGGGATTGTATAAATTGCGCAGAGCTCACAAATCCACACCCCCAAAACCTCTCCTTTACTCAAAATTTATTTCATTACATCACCTTAGGGATGGCACAAGACATATAAGTGAACTCACTTATATTTATATATGCTAATCTCGTTCGCACCTAAACGTATTTACCACGATGATTGATGACCTGCAAATGAATTCCATTGACTTATTGCTCCGTTTAAATTTCACGTACTGAAGTAGTTTTTTCGGTACCCACACATCATTGTATTTGTATACTAATATGTTTTACAATAAAATAACGAATATATTTTCGGAGCGATATTTGGTTGTTTTATTGATTTGATATTTTAGCCATGTTATTGCGGTGTCTCATCCGACAAAGCGCAATTAATAGCACACATAACGTTAGCCATTTTAAATTTGATCATCAAGAATCTTCAATGGCCTATCGTAGCGTTCGATTCATCGAATAAAAACGATAAAATATAAATGAAGAAAAAAAACAACTGGGCAATACAGACTTTGTCACACACAAATTATAGTGTATATAGACACAGTGTCAATAGCGTGTTAACGACGACCACCAGGTCAATGTCAGAGTGTCAATTACATATTAACGGTGACATTGAACGTGTTTAACTTACTGTGTTACGTTGATAATGAAATGTACTTAATGCAAACTAATATCATTGTTTGACACATTCATTCGTAACATGCAGTATGTATTTGTTCAAAAACCTAAAAAAAAAAAAATACTAATTTGCATGGTGCGATTAATTTTACACTATTATATAAGTATGATTTATATATATTTTACATTCGTGATAAAAATAATAATATTCGTAGTTATAAATAATCAAACGTTTTAAATATCTAAAAGTGGGGCATAATTTTTCGCAACCGTGATTAAACATTTATACTGTCTCTGGCATACGCATTACGGCCGGAGATATCGAAACGGTGAAAATGTCCGTCTGAAATAATATATGATTAGCCAAAACATTTTTCGGACGTTAAGGTTTCTGAAAGTGACGGTGTCAGATCCCCGTGGACTGTAGCAGCAGCAGCAGCAGCATGAACCATCGTCAGCTCGTTTCAAACAGTCGAATGGCTCACGAAAAACCTCGCATAAAATTATATAAGCCACTCGCAGCGCGTTTAAATAATATTGTTACACTCATATAAATGCGCTATCATATTATTATATAAGTAATATCTGGCATTCGGATCAAATAGTACCTATATAGGTAACGCGCTAACGAGGTAGCCCAAATCACACGTGCACAAGGGCGGACTGCAGAATAACGCGCTCGCAAATCCTGTTTAGAATGTTTTTTATAATAATATTATGTAGTCCGCGTTCACACAAGCGTGTATTTTTACATACAAACCACGTATATATATATTTAACATTATTGTGTTGCTGCTGCTGTTGTTGCCTCTGCGTGCGCATTACACTCGGCACTAGCCCACTCGCGGCTATCAATCATATTCGAATCGTCCGTTTGTTTATATACATCTTTCGTCGTCGTCAACATTTTGTATAATAATATATTGTACTTATATATTATATATGCGTGTACACACAAACGCCGGATAACCGCCGTTCGCATGCAGTAATAATATTATTATAATAATACGTCGTCGTGCAACCACCACGCACCTATGCGGCATTATAATATGTATACGCACAACATACGCACGATGACGGTTATAAGACACGGGTGAAAAAAAGGTTAATTGAGCTGACCTCAGTGTATACGTCGTACGAAGCTGCGGTCCTGTCAGCGCGCCGGCTTGTCCGGTATAAATGATTATTTGTACACGGATGAACCTAAGTTATGTATCACGCGTTCCGATATACGCGGGTATACATGTGTGTGTGTGTGTGTGTGTATGTGTGTGTGTGTGTGCACGTGTACGCGTACGGTACATCGCGCCGAATGTCGACGCGATCGAGTCTGATCGACCAACTGTTTTTCGAGGTTGCGTACGACGAAGTGGCAGTGGATATTAAGCCAGTACAATAATATTATCATAATACTTCATACGTTCTTGTGTTTCATGCGAAAGACATAATATTATGTAACAAACATTTTGTCAACTCTTCATAACCCCTTTGGAATCTTAGGGTTTTAACTACGTAGTAGGACTTATAACCAATTTTTACGGGGGAGGGTTGTCAAAACATTTATCCAGCCCCATTGACGTCTCCCTTTGACAATGGCATGGTTTTTTTTTTATCCTTTAGTATTTACTAGAATATTAATCATAAACGATGTAGGTATATATGGCGTTGACACAAGTACCTATAATAGTAAAATTGGTTTGCACGATGACCGCGAACTCATTAAATAAAGTTTGAAGAAATCCCTGCATAAATTATGGATTAGTGGATACACGATCGATCGGAAAATTTCAGTCCGTGGTTTAAGTGATGAAAATGTTAAGGGGGGACTATAATCACCAAAAATTGAGCAGCGTTCTTTTAGATGGCCCATGATATCATTTTTTTTTATACACACATTTATCTATAAAAAGTTTTATGAGGTGCAAATGTGATGATAATTACTAACGCCGTTTAGCGTAACCCCGGACTTAGGAGACTTAAATTAAAACACATAATCTTACCTTAAATAAGAAGAGTCACTTAGTTCCCCTCCGTCCCTCCACTTTAACCACTGGACCTATATTCGTAATAGGTAAATAAATAAACAGTGTTTTGCATATTATAATGTGTTCCGGCTAAAATCCAAGGAAAGAAATATGATTACTATATAATCTACTAGCATGCGTGTATGGTTTTTTTTTTACCATATTTTGATATATTTTGATATATTTAAAAGAAGCATACCTAAACTAGATACATTTGACGAGGATAAAATATGATTTTACATTTTATTAATTGGTTAAATGTGTGCTTCATAGAATAAAGTTTCGATAACAATAATTTATGAATGATATACATTATTGGTTCAACTGTTAATAAGATATCTTATAATCGTATGACTTTACTCATATTTTAGCTCATAATATGGTCTATTGCGATGTAAATACACAATATATTAGTTTACCTTAGTATACCTTAGAATATATAAAATTGGTTTACGTGAATACCCATAGGCCATAGGTACCTGTTGAAGGATCAGCGATTGCTGCGATATTTATATAATATAGACGGTGTCAGCCTCAGAGTATATAGTCCTGCAGTTAAGAAAATAAAACTATAATGAATAATAAATAATGATAACATTAATAACGATCTCCCCAGGTGCGAGTATATATCAAAAACGTTATTCGATTAGCACCAGCGGAATGTAACGGAATGTAAGGTAAGTATATGATATACGCGCGTGTATGCCGTTTTTAGCGATCAATCGGTTATCATTAATATATGCATTCTATTAAACCGCGCGATTGATTGATACAATATATTATATATATAGACGCACTGCGTGCTAACTGTTCAGGATTGATTACACTTTCAGGTCTCTCTGCACGCGCAATTATTAAAAACACGTTTGTATACATATATTATTTATGCACGCGTATTGTAACGCGATATATGTTTTCGATATCGATTCGGCAAATCCGACAGCGACGAAGACAAACTATGATAAATAAACTATTGTATAATGCGTAGTGTACAGCTATTTAATATGAACTCAAAATCAATCTCCGACACCGCACGCCAATCGTCAGGTCGTAATCATCATCAAGGATAAAAACGGAACGACGATGATCCACGTACATATAACGTATGCAGTATATCTATATCGCCCCGATCCCCCGATATCGGTTTACAGAAAGTTAGTTTTACCAGAAACCGCAAAAATGTCGGTCACGCAATGATAGAATTATTAATTATTATAGTATTCGTCGATCATAATAATATATCACCTCTGCAATTATTATATCATCATATTACATCATTGGTGTGCGTTTAGAAATTTTGTTTTCATCCATTCCTAACGAACTTTCATTCGAAATTCTGGATTTCTAAATAGCATGGGAATATTTTTCGACCAAAAACGTAAAGAAATATGCAAAAATGTTAAATATTTACTACTAATGACATATTCATATTAACTTTTTGGATTTAACTTTAAACTAAGGTAATGGTGTACCTACCTAATGGAAGCAAAATCTCGTCTGATGGCAAGAGAGCGCCCGAGGAATAAAACAATACATATAGTAGCTAAAACCGCTTTTCGTGAAAAAAATAAAAAAATTGTTCACCACAAAAAAAATATCATGGATACAATATTGGCGATGTATGGATCATAAATGATACAAAAAAGAAAATACTTGAGAAGCATTTGTAGTGTAGTATTGGAAGTGTATGGAAAGGATAAGTTGGTTATTAAAAAAAAAAACACAAATCATGAGGTACTTTTTCACTTTGATCTGCAATACCTACATCCTTGGACGTGATCAGAGAAAGGTATTAAAAATTGGTCGGATATGCATCGAGACATCCTGAAGAATTGTATAATAAAAGTATAATAGAAGCTAAGTATGATAGAACGAAAGAAAACTGCAGGACGTCATCTAAATATGGTGAATAGGACAGATAACAAATATGATGCAAGTGTGAAAAACTTTAAAGTACTTGTGGAGCAGGCGAACAATCGACTATAACGGATAATTGCAGTTATAGACTTATACAATGATTTTATAAAGAATACTTTTGTTCGAATAAAAAAACCCACGAATATATAGTGTTTTGAAAACTGAATAAAAGTACGCATTCAAATCGCCAAATATATATTAGTGTTTTTGAATTAAAAATATAATTATGATTATATCCATCGGTAATCACACGTGTCTCAAGACGGAATGTTTTAGTACTGCTGCTGTGTGGGCAACGGTTTTCGTTTTATCTTAGCTCGTCCGGATGAGGTACCTACATTATATGGTACGACCCTCTATTAATGTGCGTGTATATAATTTCAGCGATACTATTGGATTTGAAAACCGTCGTCATTGCCACCCAGTGTACTGTACAGGTTTGTAGTATGCAAGATTTGGTTTGACGCAATGGATTTTCCGTCGGCGGCGAAGTTGACGGATTACGGTTCGCGGTCGGAAACGAGCATAAAAAAAAAGAATAAAACCTTTGACGTTCATCCATTGAGATACACACACGCAGGGATACATACGCACACATACGCATGAGTTGGCTTTTCCCGTCATGTAATAATATTATTTGTGAGATCGTCGCTTTCGGTACGATTGAAAACTATGTCACGTTATATTTTACCATCTGCAATAAAATACATATAGGTACATGTATATGAAACAACGCCCGCGTGTAACAAACAAACAGTCTGAACAGTGTTATTTTAGATTTGTTTTTCTCGTGCGAAATGCGAATAACTATTTCGTAACAGATATTGTGTGTGTGTGTGTGTGCATAGCACACATATGCCTATACACATTTATATACATCCAAACACATCAAGTCGTTCTGACTCGGCAGTGAATATTCCAAATCAAAAAAAAAAAAAAAATAATAATATATATATTAGATAGGTATACTGTACACATACACATGGAGGATTTCTCGAAAAATATTCCAGGAAATTTCCATAAAAATATACGCGTATAAGTCATATTATTATTTTCTTTTCATCTGCCAAACATATAATATTGTATAAAATATTATCTGATGGAATACCATGAAAACAATCCTCTTTAGCGCTCAGTTCCTATTTCGGCTATTAAACGCGAAACAACGCTATACGACGTTGACGCTTGCTAACAAACGGATAACTGTGCACCATGGGTAAAGTAAAGTCATAGTCATAGGTACAACACCCTTAAGGTATTGAAATTTTTGAGAATATAAAAAAAATGTATTTTTCCAAAATGGTTACTTTACCTGTGTAACTTAATGGTGTTATAAAGTTTATAAATTAATATATACATACGTAAGTGACAATTTATGTAATCTAAGACTTACGATAGTATATATAATTATACTTTTAATTTTTTCTGTACACAACGATTTGATAGTGATAATATTTTATGCAATAACGTACCTAAATATTTTTTGATATCACGTAAATTACAATTATGGACTTCATATTTACTAAATATTATATAAAAACAAACAATAAAATTGTAAATTTAGGCGTTTCAAAAATATTTCCACACATTTGTTTGTGCAATTTTTATTTCCGCAAAAGTTATGTTTGATCATACAACAACAAAATTCATATTAATAAATTTTCAGTTTTTTTCATTTTAATGCTTTTCAGGAAGTTATAATTATTATTCGACTTGTTTAAAATTTTATATATTGTATTTTTAATAACGAAACTTGATAGCGAGGTACCTAGGAGTTTATTTATATTTTATTTTATCAGAGAAAACCACCCTAACGTACAGTACCTAGTAACTACTTATACGCAGAATTAAGTCTATAATGCCGTCCAAGCATCACATAATATTCCAAACACATATCGGTTTAGTTATAATAACAATAACTGCCGAAACTGCAATAAGTGCGCTTTTTTGGTAAAGTGCTGCTGTAATAACCGCGATAATAACCTATGGCGACAATAATGCCTGTCTACGCATTATTTATTTCTTTAAGACGTTGAATTTTGAATTTTCCAATAACAAAATAATCTTCTGTTTCGCGATTTCCGTATTGTAGAAATTTCGCCTGCCGAGCACGTGCGCTCCAGTAAATTATTATAATACACCCACTATGACTCTGAAATAACTTTGTTCGTAAATTCGGTTGGGATGGGAAGAAGGTTTGGACGTTGGCTTAGTTCTCCAAAATACTATCCAAAAACCTTCCTGCGGTTATTTTAAAAAATGTCCGGAGCATACAATGTGTAAACAACACTTTCGAGTACATAGCATTGGCACGGTATGCCCATCTATTCAACTTAACCGAGAACTGATTCTTGTTTTAGGTATCTATGACTAAAGACTGTATTATCGCGTTATCATGTAGAAAAACGATAAGTTAATAACGACGACAAGTATTAATAACTGTTATTTTTTTAAACTTTATTGTTTGTTTTCGTATCAAAACTTTAAAAATTATTTGTGATATTATTATGACGTTATCCTGTATCAAAATACAATTGGAATATGTAAAATGTACGTTTCTCGTGGGAGAAGCGGTTTTCTCGTTGTTTGTTCCTAATATGGTGTGTGTTAAACAGACGTTCGAAACACGTTTTATTACTGCTTCAACAATTAAAACCATTTTCGTTTCGTTAAAATAAAACAAAAATTTAAAATAACTCGTACTTTACCAATTCCAAATCTCCCCCTCCGGAAATCACTTGACCGTCGACCTTGAAAGTTGTAAAACGTTCGTCTCTTCGTCATGTTTGTATACATTATTTCAAATCGTTCTGTGCCGTATATAACTTACTGCTGTACTTTAGTACCTATATTATAATAATATTGTTTATCGCTCGCGTTGTACAAACATACGTAATACACGATATACGTGGTATTCGTGGTACACACTATATGCAGTACTTATATAATATACACGAATCTACTTTCCGCCGTGAAATATCACGTTTTCCGTTCGAAAATCGTCTGACTTATTTTGCCTGTCAACCGCACTACTAACACTATACACATTGTACATATACAATATATAATATAATATAATATATGTGTATTGTTTTTCCATTCTGAACTATATTATATTGTGTGCATGCAAAACTTAGTGGATCCACTACTTTGGTAACGCTTGTCCATAATAAAATTTGAATATTATACACTTGCATACGATTTTTTATAAAATATTCACTACAAGTATATTGGGTGTCGGATTTGAATTCATGCATATCGAAAGTTCCACTCCGAAATGCCGGAATATTTTGCCAATTATAATGAAAATTTGTATTTCACTAACAAACTCGACGTTATTGCACGACCTACAAATGAAAAAAAATCGCACAAACCACGACAACTTTACCCACTACCACAACATTATTCTTCAACGAATCATCCAAACATCGTCGCAAAATATCTTTATCATTAAATCTCTTTCCAGACCTCTTCCCTCCGACCACGCAGAGACTCAGAGGAAAATTGTGCCACGATTTATCCTTTCTGCTCTAAGGAGTATCGTCACAGGTTTCTTTGATTCAAGTCTTCAATATCAATATGTATATATATCTTTAATCAATTATGCGCTTATGTTGTACATATATATATATATATATTATGTATTCAAATAAAAAATTATAATTAAAGAAAATATCATAATCAATATTAGCGAAAAAATAATATTATTGTTAAGATCGGGTATACGTCGAATTGAAATCGTAAATACATAATTAATCACATTCTTCTATACATATAAATCGACCAAAATAATAATAAGAGCGCGTTGAAAATAAATCGACCTACTATGTATAGGTCACACGATAATTCTCCCACCACGCCGTAGATGGCGATCTTACGTATTATTTTTCCCAAAAGCTCGAGACCGAGCACATAGTACACGTAGTCGTATATTATTTTCTTTACACTTCAGCGGCCATCGGTTTTGGGCACGTGTGTAGGTGTACCTATAGGTATAATACGTATATATATATATATGATGCGTTCGATATTTAATCATTTCGATGTACGTTTTGAAAATATTACAACCCGCCGCCGGCCGATACCGAGTCCTATCTCCGCGCACAATACCGCCTCCTGTGCAGTACGGGCTTCCGTATATATAGGTACCTAGTACGTACCGCAACGTTCTGGTACATTTACCGTGTGCAGCGCCTCCACCGGCTTTCATTAATCTATTTTATCTGCGAGCGCGTCCGTCGTATATAACATGTGCACGGTCAATTAACCTCGTATTGGCATTATCCTCTGGAACGCGCAAAAATAAACGAGAAGAGTGCCTGCACTGCACACTCACACACACCTTATTCGCTCGAAAAAAATCATATCCTATCGTGTACGTATGTGCAGAGCAGCAGCCGCCGCCGTCCAAAATCGGTAATAACACGGATTCACTTTTTCTCACCTCCTTCGTATAGGTATATGCGCAGGTACTGTACTACGCGGATAATTCAATTATACCTATTGAAAATATATTATAATATGCAACAAAACACGCACAATATGATATGTCACAAATCCGTCCGTTCGATTACACTGCTGCATATACCTACATAAATACATACCTCTATACCTCCGCGCGGGTTAACCACCTCTTTTTATTTGTGTGGAGCATGATGTATACATTGTTCACCGGCGCGCATTAAACATATTATATTATATCATATTAAATTCGCTACGTCTTTTTTTTTTCTATTCGGAAACCATATATTGTGATATGATAAGCGGACATTATTATATTGTATCGGTTTCCGCCGTTCACACAGATAGCTGGCCGGCGACCGCCGACAACGCATAGCCGCCCTGTAATAATAATAATGATAATAATAATAATAATATACAATATATTATGCCGCACGCATAGTATTATTATAAAAACACCGAATCGAATCGGAGACCTCCCACGCGTACAAGACGCCTATATATTATTATTATTACTATTATCAAACACGTTGCCGCCGTGGCTACCGTAGTAGTGGTCGTCGGTCACATATGCATCGAGAGAGAGAGTGAGAGAGAGAGAGATTGAGTAAGACAGTGATGATGAATCTGCGCGGGTCAAATCCACCGCATTTACATTTAAAATTGTCTGCTTCATCTGGGAGATTTCGTCTCGTGTTATCGTTTGCACGCGTTTGGCTTATAATCATTCAACGTGCGCAACATCGCCGTGTATCCACGCCCAAGTATAGAGGCAAACGAGTTATTGTATCTTGTACATTATATTACAATATGGTCGCGAGTGCGTGTCCCGTTTTGTGCGTTACAATGTAAGTAAGACCGGTGACAGCGGATATGTGGGTGAGGGCAGATAGAAAGAGGGGTCGAATAAATAATACGATTAATACAACATCTTGACGTCTCTCGACCTACTCGAGAAACGCATATTTTTGAACATATGATATATAATTCAGTTCGTATAAATACGCCACGCGTCTGTCGTATATGCCGGCCACTGTAGCGTACCATGAGCTTACCCGTTCTCGTACTTATCACCATTATGGTCAGGTACCGGGCCGACCTACCCGCGCGTCAAATCAGCACTATGACCATAAATATGTAAATTTCCACTTTTTGGCATCGAGAACCCATCAGTGATGGTTATAATTGAAATAATAACATCGATGTTCGCGCAATAGTATTTCAAAGTAATACATGTATGATGCGTGCTGCACGTCCTTGACCCTTGCGAAATATCAACGTTGTTTATCTTCATACGCATACAGCTCCACGATGTGGGGGCTCTGAGAAGACACGCCTCTGAACGTGATAATGTTTTCAAAAAATTTGCTCGGAGGAAATATAAATTTGTCGAAAACCCCAAAATGGCCAAAACGACGTCCCCGTACTGGCCTGCACTGCGTGAAAGCCGCAGTACCCGTAATGTGTTCATTGTACGTTTATATGTAAGCGATTGATGATCAACAGAATACGTTTAGAAACGACGCCGCCGTGAGTTAAATGTTTTTAATTTTTTTTTGTCTTTACGTGCAAGCGCATAGCTATATTTTAATTTTTGTGTTAATTTATATTACACTCTATATAAGTGCGTACTGCTTATATACTCACATAACACGGGAAAGGGTGGGTGAGAGACGGTGAGGTTAGGTTCGCGCGCGGGGCCCCGATACAGTCTCTCGATCACGCGGGTCGTAAATCAACGCGGGCTCGATGTGTGCGCACGGAGGAGATCACCGGCCGCGCGTTGATAGGGGGCAAGTCGGCGGCGGCGCGGGAATTCACGTCGGTCGGAATTAATTGTCCGGTAATTTATGTGCGCGTGTACGGAATTGAAACCGCCTCGGGACGCGAACCGGTCAACAGCCCTCCTTATTATTATAATATTTCGTCGACGTCACTCTGGGCGAAAACTATTATTTCCCAAACGATTATACGAGATTATTACCTGTGGGATGGGTAGGCGTGGAGAGGGGAAAACACACACACACACACGCGCGCATATGGCGCTCGCACACACAGCCGTGAAACGTATTATAAACGAAACCGACCATCGCGGCCCCGCGGGCACCGCACGCTCGTAACTAGCTCGTCTTTACGCGAAAACGTGCGCGCCGATATCGGTGGCACGGCGATTCGTCGGTGCCCTATGCAAATAACACACACGTACAATAATATTATAATAATACCGTACAAAACGTATATAATAATGCACGACGTCGCCACGGGACACCTTTTTACCCCTCCTCGCGCAGCTCCACGCCGCCGTTTCATCGGTAACAAGGACGCGGCTGATCGACGGATTTCCGTCTCCGCGTACAATGTTACAGTCTTTTTTTGTTACTATTATACGCGCGCTAACTACGTTCTCACTCGGACGCCAGTTCGTCCTGCGGGATAAACGTTTATGTCATTATATCCATAACATAACGTAATATAACTGTATGGATTATAACGTTCATATTTTCCGTTTTCCGTGCGTGTAAAATATTATTACGTTTACGCATGTAAATAGAATAATAATAATAATAATAATAATAATAATAATACGCATATAGACCATATAGTATGTATACTTGCGGGGAGAAAGAATAATGTACATAGAATTTATGCGTGCGGGCGAGCCCTATAGTCGGCTTTGACGGAGGGAGGAGCGACCTGGACGCTCAAATATTATTATTATAACGTGTTTGCTCCACCACCACGTTTCCTGCAGGACCTATGTATATTACATTGCACGCAGGGCACATTATTACATTATACGACCCGGTGTGTTTCCTGTAATTACCATATACATTTGAAATGATAATTGAATAACAGGTATTTATCAAATGTACAGTAGCGATTATTCATTCACCGCGACTCGTTTAACATAATATTATACATACGAGCGTGCGCATCTATATATTTATTATATTTGTATTATATTTTATATTATTATACACGTTGCGTAAATATGGACATTATTCATAAAGGCGTATAATAAAAATAATCAAATAATTGTATAATTAGGTTTTCATTATATATATAATACCTATTTATTATATACATACTCTATGCAAACAAACTCAATATCGCTCTACACGTGTACAGGATGGTTTTAAAACGGAATACAATATTAAAAATAATGTATCATCTAATTTACTTATTGTACGCTATATTAAGTACAGATTGTAAATAACTATTTTTAATATAAAAAAAATAAAAAAATTTCTAAAATAGAGCACGAAAATGTATATCACTCATCTACACACCGGGTACTGACTCTGGTTCATAATCGTCCAGCTTTTACATTCTATTGAAGACCATTGCAGCCTTCACCACCATTCCTCTTCACCTGCAATCTTTATCCTCGCTGTATTCTATTATTATGTAATATTATGTTCATCTTGGGAAATCGGTAAGGTTCGCCACTACACCCTGCTGACTGCTAATCTCTTTCCAGGATCGGTCATGCGCACATAATATTACCATCTAGTAACATCGCGTTGTTATGTACTATTTATTATTATAATTATAGCATCGGTTTTTATAATTGTGCAGACCGTCATGGATTCCCGTGTGTAATCTGCGTGGTAAGACTTTAAGAGATAGATGAAGATGGAAAGATGTAGACGAACCGTAACGAAATAAGTAATCATTACTCACGGAGTGATTTCAAAGCTCTGAGGAACGCGTGTATATTATGTACATGCACTGCGCATTGGCAGCAGTAATTGAACAAAGGAAAACGCATTCATCTCGTTCGGTGCAAAGGTCTTACTCTCTCGTACACTCGTTAAACAGCCTTCGCCGAGGAAAACGTATATGTACATATATATATACGAGTAAGTGTGTACGCCATTATTCGCGATTTGATTATAACGAAATTAAAAACGACCGCGCCACCGCCGCTGCCGTAGACTTCATTCTGCGTCCAGTTTAACGAAACCAAATTAACTACCAGCCACGTGTATCGAGTGACACCGAGTCATCAATCTGCGTTTAACTCTTTTCGGTTATTCTCGAGTTGTATATATGCGCCTTTGAGCAATGTACATCGTGGTTGCAATCTCGCCGCTACCGTTGCACTCGATGATTGCTACTTTCCGACCCTTTCCATCGCCGTCGCGCAGTTCCGCTGGCATATTAATTATTATACGTATGGAATTGTCACAATATTATTATTACAATGTATTCGTACACGGATTCCCGTTTCCGTGCGTTCCGTGTTTGAAAATCCTTTTTTTTTCACATCCAAATCATCCTGCTACACGCACTCGTGTCAAAACGACAAGTTTGTTCTTAACACGTATATTTTTCAACCAAAGTTCGGAAAACTCAAACAAAATATAGAATACTTTAAACGCATGCATCGAGTAGATTGTAAGGGTTGCTATATTATAATGCTGCCTCCCTCGGTTACGCCACTGCCAAGGGTAGTTTACCACCAGCAGTCTTCACAGGTCGCAGTAAAAACGGCTTACGACGTCCTATTTCCGCGGTTCACACGTCGTCGCGCTCTGATCACATTTCCGTAAATCTGCACAATATCGTTACTCTATGAAGGTGCAGTGGCATGATCTAAATTTTTTCAAATGGCGTATATCTTATTCAAACCCACTCACCGTAACTTATTTTCGAATACACCTCTAGCGTCTGGCTTTTGATTGACTCATAAATAATACTCAGATCTAAATCGCATTTATTTTTATTATACTTATCAAATGTTGAAATGTTGAATCATATTACAAAGCCATAACAAATTTCACAATATATTACAGATTTTGAAATAATTGTTTCATTAAGTCACCCGTATAGTTACTGCCATTTCACGGTGAATAATGTGTATATAATAAATTGTAGATATTTAACATTCTTTGATCTTTCTAATGATTATTGTATGAAATTTCCACAAATTTAGTTCTATATGGACTATATAATATATATTATAGTATAAGAGGGAAGTTGAGATACATAGAGTAGCCCCCCCCTATATTGCACCACTTTTGAAGTACTACTGTTTTTATATCGTCATGTACAATCGAATTTAGTTGCACCGTCAGACGTCCGCTGACACAGGTTTGTGTAGTCGATATTAGCGTCCGAAATTCGTCGGAGGGAGGAGTAATGCGCGTTAACCCTGGCGTTTTCTGAGAAAAAAATAATAAATATATTCTATTCACTCATGGCGAAGTTTTTCTCGTTGATGCCTTAATGGTCTTATAATAATACGTTATAATCATTTAATAGTCCGCATGTGTGTTGTGTGTGTAACCTAACGTGTGTTTCGCTCCAGAAATACCGGTTTTGCCTTCTTACGGTGTATACACGTTATACATTATAATATAGACTCTTTGGTTATAATATTATTTTGTTTACACGCGGCCAACGTTGCCGGCCGACTGTAACGACGCGCACCGCGGACGTGTTATTTGTTTTGCTTCGCACGAGAGGAGTGATACTGCACAATATATTATTATAAAGCGGTAGTAGTACCTACCAAGTAGAAATAGTCGTATATAGGTAGTAGTAGAAGTGGTATGACGATGTGGTGTAGTAGGTACAGTATATTATATAGGTATGGTATAGCGCATATATTATTTCATATTTATAGTACCCATGTGTACACGTATAGTGCAGTGGTGTTGTGTAGTGCGGTATTCTCGGTCGGGAGAAAAATCCGGACGGGGTCACATTATATTATTATTATTATAAATGTTGTGCATTCAGCGACAAGGGCAAAACAAATAAATCTATAATGTTATGATAATTTTCAGCTTAGTCATTTTCGTACTCTACGTCACCCTCCCCCTGTAGGGTCTTCCTCTCGGACGTACGCATAGACACATAGGTAGATGTAGTATAATTTATATATATATATATATATATGCACAATGTATCACTATACTACGCCGTACGGGTGCGAAAGGTTTCGTATCCGTTCCCAACGAAATCGTTTTGTACGTTTATATATTATAATTTTTTTTTCTCTCTTTTTTTTTCTTCCAAATGACTATTTCCTTCGCGCTGCTAACGGTCATTCAACGTGTGTGAATTGTACATTATATATACGCGACACGCGGCCTCGTGAGAATCGGTGGCGTTACGCGCCGTCACACGATCACGAGTTCGCGTTGAATTTCTTTTTTTTTCTACTTATTCAACCTCTCCCCGCCCCTTGTTTCAACGGTTCTTGGGTCTTCAACCACGAAACGCGATATGCGTCTACATCGATTTTTTGCACACAGTTATGAGACGATGTACAGCGAAGATGCACTTTTTTTGCGGACGCATTATAATTTCACTCAAAACCGTATAAAATCGCGTCATCTATAGTATATTACGTCACACCACATGATTTTACCGATAATATAATGTTTGGGCAATTTGAAAGACCCATAATTAGTTGACTCGACGGCACCGATTTCTGAGTATAGGCTATTGATGAAATTTGTTTCAAAAACTGACACACAATTCCATAGATAGAAGCTTTTACACGTGGGACTTTTTTAACATATTTGTCATAATAACAATTAAACTATAGAAATAATATAGTTATTTTCATACATATCATTGGAACAAAATAATTTATATTTCTGTTTGTGTTTATTCTTGCAATACAAATTGACAAATAGTAACACATTAAATTTATAGTGTACCTTATACTAGTGTCCACATGCAAGTTGAAACGAATAATGGTTTGAAAATTGTTACACATTTCAACGTTAGTATTCGGCCCTGTCCTCCGATTATCATCACGCGCATAATTCTTACCGCACGTCTACTATTTATACCAGCATATGTACGGTACATTCTACATGGTATACCGTATACGTATTACAGAGTATTTTGATTTTCTGTATTGCGGTGCAGTGCATATATATATACGACGTGTACAATAACAACCCGGTGGAGTGAGAGACAATACTGCGAGTGAGAGGAACAGGGATAGAAAGCTTTTGAGACCCACTCGGGCAATGGCGGATATATTATGTACATGCTAACCTGCTGCAGTCTGTGATCGAAACGAAATTCGTCGCTAACGACCTATAACGCCTATAACGCGGTTTCGGGTTTCCACACAGCAGCTTGTTACGATGCCGACGCATATTTACAAAGAACTCCTTTGTGGTGACTCGTAAACATAAGACAAATGCGCCTTTTGGCACATCTACGGTGACGGCCGACATCGCATTATAATACATATACTTGTATATATGATTTAACGTATGTATACAAGTGCTACACCGTCGCGGCAATGCTCCTCTTGGATGAGATTTTCTCGACGTCACGACGGCGCCGAATTTCAAAGGTCTAAATCGATTACAAAGGTCAAAGAGCCGGTCCACCGACTCGACTGTCTCTATGTAGTTGTAGTACCTCCTCTCGCATAACCTTTGCGCGCTACACTATACGGTTTCCTTAGGGTTTTCTTCCACATTATAATACGTGTAACATATACATAAAGCATAAAACCTATATTTATATATATATAATTATCTTCCCTCTACGTCTTATTTTGTACTACGCATATACGCGCAATGATGCGACGTATATGCAAATCGGTCGAAGAAGAAAAATATCAAAATCGTTTTCAGGATAGCTCATACACAATAACAACTTAAGGTATTGCCCAATGGACTTTCCAATAATATTCACTCAATAAGAGCCTGATATCTATACAGAGTGTCGCACCCTGAGATATCCACGTATCGAATCGCAATAACCTAACCATACAATATGTTAATTTATCTTCGTGGAATGAAATTATGATAATATTTTGCGTGAAATCTGCACGTAGTAATTGATAAATGCTAATTATTCGTACGATACTCAGAGTGCGTTCCGTTGCCGATAGGTAGGTATAGTCATACCACATACGCTTATAAAAATTGTATTTCTCTGATTCATTTTCAAAACTGCTTACTAGAATGATGGTACTTATTATAGATCATAGTACGATATTTATGTATTTTTTTATCCATTATTTACCTCATTATTTTACCCTCGAAAATATCTTTTCGTTTATATATCTTCAGATTTATGTATTTCGGACACGCAACACTACGTAGCGCAGTGCTATTTAAACGAATTACTCCATAAGTTTCTGTATATTTTTCATTTTTTCATTTTTCTCCTCGCTACTAATTTTCATGAAATTATTTCCAACTATAACCGCGTAGTTATACATTATATTTTGTGTGTATACCTACACATTATTGTAATCGTGTTCGCAGACTATATACACCGTATATATATATAATAATAATAATATCTCAATTCGATTATTGCACTGTTCTACATGATTGTATTATTATTCCACGGCAATACAAAACTCTTTAAGATTAAATTAACATATTTATGAATTCGTTATATTATGCGTGGAACCGAGGAAAATGTGTTGTTTCCTCCTGCACTGCTCCGATTGGATCCTTTGTTTGCTCGAGGAAAAAACTATATACACACGCGTGTAGGCACATATAATGACGTTAAACCTCGTATACACATACATTTTGCAGCATCGAACAACGTAGTATATTGTTCTTTGTCCGGGTGGTGCAAACTATAATATTATAATAATATTATAAATTATTATTCGATTTATGTTCTTTACGGGCGCTATAGCTGTCTACGGTGCCTCAATCCTCACGCAAAGAAATAAACGATTTTCAACGAACGGCAATTCCGCGGCATCTGACATGACGTCTTATAGATAAAGTGAATTCGGTGATGATATAATATATTTTAAGTATAATATATAAATATATAATGCTAGGTACTATAAAATGTAGTATAATATAATAAAATATTTCGGAAGAAAAAAAATAAAATGCTTATAGATTTGTGCGCGCGTATAGGCCGGCAAAAATTTACAATTATTAGTATGCGACCAGCGTGTATATCTATATATATATAATTATTATTATATATGTTAGACTGTAGCCGCCCTTTCCATTTGCAATAGTCTTATAAATTTTTGCTTTACCGGACAGAAATATAAATAAAATAATCAGATGAGAGGAGAAAAGTTATTTTTAGACGAGAAATATTTACAAGACTTCATCTTGGGTAATTCAATCACATTATACGGAAAGAAAACTCATAACTTTTCCCCGTTGTTCGTAAACGTTGACTATATGGCTGGCGCGGAGAATAAAATATTTTTCTAACAAGAATAACGTCAATTACTTCCGAGATTATGTGTGATGTGTGCCTTCTAAATGTATACTTAAAGACCAAATTCCTACATTATAATATGCATATGATACCCAATACCCATAATTTAAGGGAAAAATATCAATAGATTAATAGAGACTACTTAAAATTTTTCATGGTTTTCCATTTTTCAACTAACAGTAAAATAATGTATGGCTAACAATATTAATAGACAATTCATTGAAAAAAATTATAAAAAAAATAGAAAATTATCATTTCATGTTACAACTAATTTACAGAGATTGTATATTTGTTTCATTTAATAAGTATAGCATTTATATTGTACCTGTAATGTTTGTCAGAAATATTTAATTTTTTTTTTATTAAATGTCGTTTTCTTATGCAGCCCGCATACAAAAATATTAGAATATAATTGAGTCAGTTGATATTTGTAAGTTTGAGATGGCTGGTCTAAGCCAATGGCTCAATTTGTTTTACTTCATCCCCCTCCCACAGTAGATTTCTATAAATGTGATTCCTCCCGGCTACTCTTATCAATTTTAAAAATTTGATAATTTTTGTATTCTCATAAACAGTCAAAACAGCGATTTAAGATGAAATTATATAATTTGGATTCCAAAATTACAACATTTTTGTATCATATGGTTTATTATATAATGTTGGTATTAAAGCAAATTTCGATGACAACACGTCTGCAATAATTATTATTGTTTTTCAACAAATCTGTTATCATGACGCGCGCACGAGTACCCCTAAAAAACGATAAAAGAAAAACTTCAATTGGGCGTGTTGAACTGGTTTTTTCTCGAATATTATTATGCAAAACGCACCACCAAACGGCGTATTATTTATTTTACTCTAATCGACTCAGACCGCAATAATAATCGTTATACAATACAGCAACAGTATATAATAATTTATAGTTTATTAAATTTGTATTATTAACTTTTAATCTCGTTTCTACACGAAATAATCCTGTTCACCGCACGTGCTCGCCGCCGCCGGAATGCTGTAAAGAAAACGGCACGGACTTCGTCTCTGCACAGTTCACAAACCAATATTAATACTATTATTACATTATACATGTATGTATATGTATATATAAATGCGCCTTTTTAAATATAAATATAAAGCGTATCGCAATGATTTATTATTATATTATTTACCCCGATCGCTGGGTATTTGTTTTGTATACGCGCGGTCATAACAATAATTCATTTAAAACAAAAGTTGGTTTCATTATTTTCAATCATTTATCAAATCGCACAGTACCTGCAACCATGTACTTATTTATATATATTATAAAGTAATAAAGCGGTGTATTATACCTTATTATATTATTATATTGTTGTGCATTGTGTACTACAACAGGTATACGTTTTAAATTTTCTCTCTTTCACCATTCGATCTCGTTTCGTGTTCTTCGGTCATGGTGAGTCAGGGGTGACCGTGGTATACTGTACAGCACACACATATTATTATATTATTATCCTTCCACTGTTCTCTCGTCTGTTCACTCTCTCTTTTAATCCATATCTACTCCTATTCTACCTCTATTTTTATATATGTTATATACTCGGTAATCCTTCGTGCCTCGATAAACGTTCAATTAGTCTTCACTTCCTTTGTTTAATTTCACTTGAAACCGTGTGACTGCACTCTCGATATGCTTTCATTTCAATAATAATAATAATAATGCATAATATGCTCAAACATTATATTCGATCACGATGATTTTTACGATTTACGCTCTACTATACGACAGGACACAAACCGACTGTAATAATAACAATTTCCGACGTTACCGTGTATATTATAATACATCGCGGTATTGTAGTCAATAGAGCAGCAGGCACACTGGAACGCAGCGCGAGGTTATATGATAATACTTTCCTTGCTATTATAATATTATAGGCGAAGAGTGAGCCGCCGAAAATAAATGATGAAAAGCACACCTCTGCACTACGGCGCTATAGGTGAAAAGATATATTTATTTAAATAGTATATAACCCATACGCATTTATAGCAAACATATTATCAACTGATGCTGAAATCATGGAAAACCATGGTTTTGAATTTTTGATTGCCATACATTTTTAATTTTATATATGATTTTCTATAATATTACCGGAAGATTTTATAATAGCCAACCATAAGAAGAACATCATTGTCGTTTTCGAACTAATTTTGAAGCCAATAAAAGTACCATACCTAACTCTAAAACATAGAGAACGATTGCAAAAAGAACAACTTCCAAAAATCTTAACATTTTCGATATACAAAAAGGTTAGTAAAATAAAAGATTATTATAGTTATAACTGCTCACCGTAATGAGAATTAGGGATAGAACCGTATTTACCAATCATCGCAAAGACGGAAAATCGAACAATTAAATGTTAATTCCAGGATTTCGGGAAAAATGCTGTTACTCCTTATATAATCCTTATATAATGCTGGACGATTCATTAGTATTTACTGTATATCATTAATAGCAATACTCATAGCAAACTAATGACACAATAGTACAAAAACAAATGGAATATTTTGGAAAAACGCCGTATGCTTAAAACAAAATCAAGCGTCTTTAACTATAAAATATTTCTACTATTACATGAGAATTAATATTCGAATTGAGTTGTCTATGTTTTGTTTTCTTAGATTAGGTCATAGGTAAATGTCACCTGTAGTTTTCTATATTGAATTAGACAAATGCTCGCGGATTAATTATTGCAACAAGTTATCATTACGTGTTTACGTGTTACTGTTCTTCACACTATACGTATATATTTTATGTTATTTTTTCGCGATGATGATAATTTTTTAGGGATATTATGCAATACGCTTTATCGGCTTAGCAACCCAACATAATAATAGAATCGAACGTGAGCGAAATGTACATTTTATAACAACTGTAATATCTATTCATCTCTCGCGAAGCCTGCAGCGCGTGTGTTGTACGTAACAAAACGTGTATTACACAAAATATGTATTATATACGCTTTGCGGACGTTTTATCGCATGGAACAATGTTGTAATCTCGGAAACAAACGTTGGATCGCGTTTGATATTATTTTATTGAACGTGAAAATAGTGATCACAACTCAAATATATCGTAAACACAACATCCGTAACGCGCACGTTTTCCATTTTCACCCGTCTCGCGGTCGCGTTACCCGCGTGTGCTTCCGCTTCATGAGCTCGTGCGTGCGTATGGGTGTGTGTGTGTGTGTATATTTACGTTGTTTTTTGCGGTCATTGTTGTATTCTCTGTCAAAAAGTATTTTATATGGTTTGCTTAGAATATATAGGGTTATCTATTACGTACGTTTGTCGAGAAGAAATAGAGAAAACAATAACCAAATACGGTTTCCGCAAATAGTATGGGTAACATATCGATACGTCGATCGCACCATGATGGTATATCGAAATGTATTCGAGCGTGCACGTATTATGCGTATTATCCAATACATAATTTGCACATATGCATAAACGTTGCACATTTATAAACGATATTGAGACGGTCACATGGGGACAACGATGGTGCATTTATTAATAAATATATTATACCCATTAATAGGAGTACTACTGTACGTAAGTAATACTATAATAAGGCCGTTTGCGGACTTTGCAATGGAATAAAAGAACCTGGTATAGTTGCAGCTCCTATTAGTCAACGATAACAAAAAGTATATAGGTTAAATGTGGTATCATTTTAAGATCATCAATGAGTATAGCCATTATGTTGTAAGTTAGTTTTACTATAATAATTATATAAGACCTGGTATGATTACAAGGAGAGATTTTAATGTTTTCACTACCCCAAAATCCAAAAAAAAAAAAAAAAATCAAATTTGTGTTTCTGTGTACTTATACCCACACTTAACAATCAGTTGTTATACCTAGTTCATGCAAAATATTATATTTGATATATATATATATATATAAATATAACTAAAATAAATTGTTCGTTTTTATTTACAAATTTATTATGATTGCAATAATTATTGCTATCATAGCATTTGAAAACCTTAATACCTTCCCTAAAATATTTTTTTGTGAACATGCCTGGTGTATAAAACGATCCAACGGAACGACCAAAAAACTGCAATGTTCTGAAGAGAACGGCGTAAAGACATTCATCACCGCGAATAACATGTTTGATAGAGTGCTTATAGATTTCGTTTGTACACATCAATAGTATATAATCATCGGCGCGCACGAAACCGTGTGACATTCATGCGTTCCGTTTGTGCACATCGGAAGCAATAATAATAATATCGAATAAGAGATGCGCGGAGGCGGACGCGGATGGATGGACGGATAAAGATATTATTATATCGCGTTGTAGCGAGAGAAGGCGATTTCAGTCCGATATAGACGTATACAATATAATAGCTATATATATGCTCGCGTTTGGCCGGAAATCAGCGACGGTACGCGTTTTAGGCATCGTACCGTGAAATTGCCAGGGATATTGCACCCATTGACGATTTTCCGCACGCTCAACCGAGCCCGCGTCGCCTATCGTTTAATTACTGTTGCCACTGCTGCAGTCAGCTGCTGATGCTGCCGCTGTACAACGCATGGAGGTGTTCCCTCAGTCCTCGCATACACTTTATACTGTACGCATTCGCCGTATAATTGCACTAAGTATAGGCCGGAGGAATGGGGAAACCGAATCTCACGAACGACGTAAGCTCCCTCTCCCCATCTCATTCCATCCCTGACCACGACGACGAATCCCGTCGCGCACGTTTAGGCAGGTAATTTTTTACCCCTTTTCCGCTCTGTAGACGTAAACAGCATGTGCCCACGACACACGTGTAACGCCCGTTGTATACGTGTGTGTCTGCAGCTATCGGTTGATTAAACACCCCGCGCACAGTTTGCTATGCAGAATTCGTATCGAGTGTACGTCACCCATAGTGTTATTACTCATTATTATTATATCGGTATTGTGGATAATACGTATGCGCACTAAACGTTTTAATGCGCACGTTTCACGAATATGCCGTCCACATCAAGATGAAGCAATACCACGACCATGGTGTAGGTATGTATAAGTATACATTATAGTGAATTGTGCACCACGGTACACTTTAGGGATGACAATAAAGTGATTCGAAGCGCCCCCGGCAAAAGATTGAAAATCGCTGCAGTTGTTATTATCGTACAGGTTGCGCCACGACAAACGGATGCAATTGAATCAGTTATCGTTCGACAAGAGGTGTGGGCAGGAGGGATGGATCTGTAACCGTTGTATTATTAGTGTGTTGTTAAACAAACGCGGTATCCAGTTTGCATTACGATTTTCAAATCAGCAATCAGTCATTGTGACGAAAACTGATTGAGGAAATCTGCACTATATAAGCTATTATAGGCTATAGTCTATAGCATTTCTTCAGAATAGACAATTACCCGCAAAACCAAGTGTATCCATGCGGAGATGTTATATTGCATAAATGCAATTGCATTTGTTACAGAATCCTTCGAATACAATACAAATTTATAATTCAATCAACTTTTTGAGTATTTTTTAATTTGATTTTTCAAATACATTTTTTTTTTTTTTTATATGGTCCAGACGGTTACACAACGTCCACGACATGAACATATATATGCAGTCATTTGTGCGAGAACTTTATTGAAATAATATAAAAACGTAGTAGTAGCAACTGCATTTTTTGGAATTGATTTTTATTTTCTCTTATAATTAGATATACATTTTAATAGCTGTTCGAATGCAATAGTTCAAGACTTGATATCTATGAATCACTAGCAAGATAAATAAATGTATATTATAAAGGAATAATAAATAGTACTATTACAACACCCGAAGAGCAGAAAAGAAACATACGGAGTTTGTGAAAGATTTCCGGACAATGGAACATGGTAGTTGCTAAAATATAACACAATATATAATAATAATATTAATATGTTCATAACGTTTTTAATGTACATAATATGAATGAACTATCTCGTGTTCGTATAGTGTACTATAGGAACATGGGCCAGAGACACCGGTAGAGGATTATCTCAGTAGGTGCTAAATACATTCGGTATAATATAAGCTATAAATGGTCACGTATATGATCGTATGTGTTATTGAATCGAAGACAGTATGCGGTCATCGAAGAAAAAAAATTACAATATTATTACATGAAAAGTATAAGCATTTAAATTATTTCAACAAAGAAAATTTGACGTCACGTGTTTATATCGCTCTGCGGAGGTCTCTGCTTTGCACTTACTGGTAAGTGGTAGGCATAGGTGTGCAGCAGTAAACGAGTATTTCGATTCCAGCAACTCGTTATTGTTATAATATTTAATTTAGCCGAGTAATGGAAGTTTTTGCATAAATGCAATTGACCTTTAAAACTAAAACTTTGATTGCCAAACCATGTAGCGGTCAGCGATTACTATTTGCTTGTAGTTATGAGTTATTTCTTAAATTGTAATATTTCACATACTTGTAGCTCATTTGAAAATAAAAATATCGGAAAAAATCGGTTAAAAACACATATAATTTTCTTCTCATGATGTTTGATAATAAGTCAGCTTACGCTAACATTAAAACTAACCACACAGCATTTAAACTATTGAACGCAAATTTTCTATGATGTATGTTTGCAAGACGGAGCAACACAGCGTACATTTCACTCCTCCTCCCCCCACTCACTAATAAAAATCGTCCTGAAAGGATGTCAAATATATTTTGAAAACTCTCAAACAAATTCAAACAAATACCAAACACAATTACCGACGAAGCCAAAACATTTTATAAAAGATTTTATTCCAAATTTAATAACCACCCAAACCAACTCATAGAAAACTTGGCCACTCCCACCATAACTGGCAATCCCCCGAGACACGTGAAGCGTAAATGATGTCGTAATCTCTTAGGATAACCAAATAAATTACAAAAAAAAAAAAAATCAAAGAAAGTGTCATCGATGAATAGTTTCTTTCATAAAATTTTTCCATGTCAAACAATTGTAACTTCCATCAAATATATTGTATCTAGTCTGATACAGATTGTACATTATGTGCTATGAAAAAATAAAAAATAAAAAATAACAAACAAATTACCGACGAGATAAAATTCCAAAATTTAAAAAGGGCGAAGGGAGGGCTGTGAAATGTACGTGCACAACACATGCGGGTGTGGCGTCCTCTTAATGGTATATTCTGCTAAACCTTTATAATATTATACTCTCGTACGTACTACGCAGTCGATTTAATTATGTATGGAAACAATTAAAATTAATTATTCCGGGAACCGTTAAAATGATTAATGTACCTAACTGTTGTGAATAAAACGTGGGCGATGATAAAAAAAAAAAAAAACACAAATTTAAATATAATATTTTAGAATCGAACGATTTTATTTAAACACTTGGTAAACACGTTGATAAGGAATAATAATAGGAAATAAAAATTAAATTTAGAACTCGAGAGAATAGGATTTTTCAGCACATATACTTTACCATAAATTAATAGTCATTAATTATTATAACTATATTGTGTAATATTCGTAGGAATTACTATTACAATAAATTGTGTGGTAAGCGAGCACAATGCGTTTAAACTGTATTCCAGTTACAATACCGGTAAAATATAAAATAAAGCACTCTCCCAAGCGAAAGTATATCCTTTTGTGCGATTTCTTAAAATTAATTTACCTTTTCATTTATAGATAGTGTGTATAACTAATGTGTCTCGATTACTTAATTATTAATAATAGTAAAAATTTCGCCTTTTGTGTTCTTAGATTTTCTAAACATAATTTTCTTTATTGTTATTAGTATATTATACTATTACTGTACTCTGTTTCACTATTGCAATAATTATTATCGTTATTATGGTCTCTTCACGGGAGTTAATCGCCGAAATTAAACAAGAGCTATTTGTTTGGAAAAATCTGAGCGAATATAATGCGGCATAGCGTATCTATAGGCGATAATATACGCGTATTATGGATTTATCAAGATATTATATTATTAACCGAAAACATAATGATTTAGTACAGCATTCATAATAATAATAATAATAATAATAATAATAATAATCATATGCGCGTCGAGGGTTTATAAAATCTGAATTTATGGTTAGGATCCCAGAGTATCCCACGCTACCATTATAATAATAATCATAATATTATATATCAATATAATAATATGTATAGGTACTATGTGCAAACAATAATAATAATTATAACTATTCGAAAATTAGAATATTTTGACAGTGCGAGCATATAAGGTTTATAACGCGTGTACGCGCATCAATATATAGGTACTTGCATTCAAATCGAAATCACTTGTGCGTCGTGTTGTAACAATAAAATATATAATATATATATATATTGTATTCGTGTGTTATAATAGCACACACTCGCCGTTGTTATTATTGCGATATCAATCGATCTACATAATTATATCGAACGTTAACAATAGTACTTGCAGAGCGAACTCGAATTTTTTTTTGTCAGGAATGCTGTAAGTATGCTCTACGTATAGTTATAATAATAGTAATAATAATAATAACATAATCATAATGTATACATGACGCATTGACGCGAGTTTAATCAAAACAATATTGCGCGGTTATCAAACCCGACACGTTTATATTATGGGAGTACTTTCAGAATAATATATTTTAATATCGTTGTGAACAATAAAATAAATTGCGACTCATGGAACGCGGAATTCTGCGATTTTTGTTAATTCTGCTGTGGTATTTATATTTCACATTTTCTTCATCTCATGTGCTACGCAATTCAATGATAATAATTAATATTACCTGTCGTTTCTTCGTGTACCGTTTTATTATTGTTGAAGTCGATTTTCCTAAAATTAATCGAACGTGATAATCGTTTTCGTTTCATTTACTATGCGCATGCGTTCACGTAATGAGTATACTTTTAAATTTTTAATACATAGGTATATATATAGGTACATCAATGTATATGTACAATAAATTCAAATGTTATATGTTCGATAGGTATATAATTAAACTTCGTATTGTTTTATAGACAAGTCATATTATACTGTCTTCGTATAATATAATATACGAGCATATAGGTACCGGTGTGGTGCACTGGTACATCATCAGTTCGGTGTGTTTTACGGTTTTCTTTTTGAAACCAATGAACCACGATGCGATTGTTTATATATTTTTTTCGAAAGTGAACTGCAGGTAATAATAATATTCAGTGTATAGAGAATAATCTATGTGCGCACGGTAAATTTGAACGGCGATATACTGCTTCAGCGTTTAACATAAGCATAATATGTGTTTTTACGATATTATAATAATATAATACTTATTCGCGCGCGCGTGTGTGTGTGTGTGTGTGTAATAACTGTGCATTTTGCAAACGATATTATTGCGTTGATAATTTATGATGACGTTTAATAAACAATAAATAAATACAATTGACACGTGGTGCAGACGGAAAACAAAATAATTATTTGATTTTCTCGCGACGTATTCACCCTAATAAGAATTTAACGCAGTACACCTATGTATATAAATGAAAATATATCTGCGTGCGTGTGTGTATAACGACTCGGAACTATTATTTAATACATAATATATACCACCTTGAGAGTTATTTATACTCTCGAAAGTAGTCAATAAATCTGATTATCATTCAAATTATTTATAACTACATGTTCTTTTTACTGTATACTTTAATGGTATACTTTTATATTATATTGTTCATAGTATAAACATTATACTATATAGTTATGTAGTTGTACGAATTAAAATTATCTACATAGTTCATGCATCATTAATGATAAACAAAAATTCATTGCACTAGTTTTATTTGCTTTTCATAAAAATCATTGACTAAAACTAGTCTGGAATCGTTACTACGGATGTTATAACATACCCCCCCCCCAAAAAAAATAAAAAGAATACACACTTTGACTTGACATGCGTCTGCAATTGCAATCGTTGAACCGACTTCATCGAATAAAAAGTTTTTATTGAAAAAGGTTATAATTTATTTCCACAATTCCACTCACCGTCACATATCTAACACATAAATACATTATATGCGAAGTATACGACTCGAGAGCAGCAGCACCACTGATCGCGCGCGTATTGGTGAGTATTAAACTGTGAAGTCTTTCAGATTTAACGTCTAGTACAAAATTTAACGGGCAGACAGTCAGAAAACTGCGTGGTAAAACGTTAAATTCAAGCGACCCTGTTCCAATGCGTATTAATATCGTGTTCATTTTTATATTCCATCACGTTTTATTCTCATATATATATATATATCTATATAGTATGTATCAAAAAAGTGCGATATTTCTGTAATATTATTATTTTTTTTATTCAACCCCGGAAATTCATTGCCATTCAGCAGTTACTAAGTTACTAGAGACATTTTACAACGTAAATTCACCACACGTAGTACAATATATTACATAATAGTATACACAGCGAGGTTTATAATCGAAATAAAATTTTTTGATATCAATTTTAATTTCGCTTAATTCGCTAATTTCGCTATCAATATTAGTTTTTTATCAAATTCATTATTATTTTTGACAAAATAATTTATTTTCAAAATGCTCTAACTTAATAACCAAAAACTGCAAATGTTCATATGTATTCATATGGTATTGATAGGCATTTAAAATATTCGATTTTTAATTATTTTTAGATTCTGAACGGAGTGATGGAATCTATTGATTTTACAATGTTGTGTGTTTTTTAGATTCTGAACGGAGTGATGGAATCTATTGGTTTTACAATGATGTGTGTTTTTTTTTTTATTTATTTATTTTTTTTTTTTGTCTGAGGACACGATTTTTGGTAGTAAAAATGCTTCGATTTTCTTAAACAGCAACTTTTTTGATAGGAAAGTGAATGCAAATGGTACATGGGCAAGTCAAAAATCCAACTTTTTCAATAATTTTTTAAAAAATCGAAAAATACGATAAAAAAATTACGAAAAAACGGGAAATTTTACGCAAAATCACGTTTTTACAAACTACATTTTTTTAAAATGCTCTAACTCAAAAACGAAAAACCGCAACAGCTTGAAATTTTCACCAAATCTTTATATTGGTGTTCTCTATACGTGGTTAAGTTTTCATAGTATTTTGACATATTTTGACTTCTTTATAGACAATTTAAATTTTCGATTTTTGTAATTTTTTTTTTTTTAAACATCTATAAAATTTAATTGGCTGGCCGAAAACTCTCGAAAATTTAATACAAGGTTTATAATAAGTTTAACTTATCTTCACTAAAAATATCGGTGATCGTTTCACTCAAATTTTTTTTATAAGCTCATAAAGCTCAAATTTGTATAAAATGTGTCAAAACCACGATAATTTGCAAGTTATTTTGTAGATAAAAATTCATAAAATTTTTTCTGTTTATACTTAAGATTCAAAATTTTGACACTAGTTTTTTCATAAGCTAATCTTCAAAAATATATAAAAAAATTTCTACCGGACCCAAAGGAAAAAATTTTATGACCGTTTGAAATTTAAATTTTTACGAAATTGCATACTATTGCATTATAATACAATTTAAATATAAAATACTATATTATAATATACACATTTTAGATAAATATATTAAATCCGTTCAAAATCGTTATTCGTATACAATGATATCTATCATTGTATTCAAATTTAACAAATCTATTGTAATAATAACCTATCCTATAAACGAGGTGCACTTCACCCCCAACTGTACAACAAAGCGAGACCCACCCGTTTTTTTAAACTGATGATTAAAAAAAAAATTGGCTTGGACAAAATATTTAAAAATTTATAATAAGATTCTACAAAAGTTGTTTTTACTATCGTTTAAAAAATATTGATATACAATTATTTTTACAATCGTTTGAAGAGCAAATATTGACATAATATTACAAATCGAAACACAATATAATATTAATATATATATATATATATATTTATAATTATATACCTATTCTAGACTAACAAATTATTTCCGTTCAAAATGGTTTTCGTATGCAATGAGATCTATGAACGAAGTGTACTCCACTATCTACTGTACAGTAGAGTAAGTTCCTTTCGGTTCTTTTTAAATATGTTTTTCTTTTTTATAAAATTAAACCAAAGGATAGTAATGTTCACGAAGGGAGAATATTATTTATTGGCTAAATAAATAAAAATATGAAAGCTATGAATCTCTTTTTTTTTTGATTTTTTGTGATTTTTACAAGTTTTCTAGTTTGTATTGTTACTATTTTTTCTTAAAATGTTATGGATGTATAAAATCCTAATTAATTGTGTATCAGTAAACGCACGCGTAGTGCATTAGATTTATAATAATACCGTTAATGCATTTTAATGTCACTATTTTGTCGTTGCTATAAATTTTCATTTTTTAAACGAAGATACAAATAAGCACGTACAAAATGTAACTATATTATTATTTATCCATACATATATATGACGGAAAATACGATTAAACAATGTATCATACGGTGACGGGTTTGTATTATTATGCTCGTATAATCCAACGTGTTATAAGTATAATAATATAAAATAATCATAAACACCGTGTGCTGATAAAAACGTTTCGGAATCACGCGTATACGTACAATAAGGAATATTATAATCTACTGACGAAATATTTTGAATTAAGCAGTTGTTTAGGTTTCTGGACTATTATTGTTATGTACAAACGGGATGTTACTAATGACTTTAGGCATTTAACATGAATACGTTCAGAAATTTGAATAATTTATTACGACGAGGCCGCACAGATTTTACGAAACTTATGAATTCGGCAAAATGGGCCGGTGCGATACGGAATATCTTATAATAATTAAAATTAAATCAAAATCCACGCCCACCAGATAGGTGCATATATTCATGGTGTTTCACGTATATATAAATGATATCCAAATGCGATTTATCGCCAAATATTACCATCCACGTTCCATGTCGGTTTATAAACAGCGCATAAAACCTGTCGGGGATAGACTAAATATTGTACAGTTACTTAACGCACATCCCTCTTAAAATTATCAAATCACCGTAAAATGGTAATTATGCATTTATTCAAATCTCCAATATAGGTACTTCTCGACCCGTCTACAATTGACTCTTTCTATTTTATGAATAATTTTTTGAAAAACAATATTTTCATAATATTATGTAAAATAGATTTTTTACAATAATGTACCCTTGTATTATGTTTTTTTATATCATAACAAATTCATAGGTGGACATCGGGGAAGACTTAGGGGGTCTTATTTCCCCTAACTATTTTAATAGCCCCCCTCCCTCCAAAAAAATCGATACGTACTTTATTTGGAATGTTATTCGTTGTTTTTATAAATATCTGTTCGTTCTCTTTTACATTAAATTATAGATTCCCTAAACATTTAACCAAATATCCGCCTATAATAATAATTTAATAGCTATTCTCTTATAAAAGTGCAATATTTTCATCAAGTATATGTAGATAGAGCCGCACCTGTGCATGTCTCTTTGGAGACCGTCTTAGGACGTCCGTTGTGTACTGGATTCACTATGTTACAAAATGACACGGTAGGTATTTTTATCATCACATATTATATCGTACTTTAAACAACTACAATGGTGTTTGCAATATATAATGCAATAATAAAGTGCGTTCTGTTCTGGAGATAGTGGTATCGAAAACGCATGCGGAAAGTGTGATGCAGATTTAATTCGAATCGATTTGTTTGATATGAATTGCAGCTGCAATCGTGCAAGCTTATAATGTGTATGTGTAATGACTACGATATTAATGTATATTGTATTAATATAATATAACAATATACGTAATACCATGTGTGTGTGTGTATATATATATTATAATACACGCGTGCCTACGTAGGATCCACTGAAACCTACCCGAATTCTTTGTAATAAATTTAATGGCCAAGATTGTAATTAATTGTTTCCGGTCATAGAATTTCCGAACGAAATTATTATAAAATTGAATAAATTCGTTTTAAATAAATTATATGTGTGCGCTACGACGCAAGGCACTCGAACCTATACAATGTGCACGTCTATGTGTGTGTTTATGTATTACAAGTGTGCGGTATGCATAAAAATGGGTGTACGTTTTAATCATATAATTTAATGCTAATGCGTGTATAATATATTATTTATTTGAAACGAGCTAACGCTAGTGTTTATATAATATTAATTATTGGTGTTAATTATTACTTTCTTTGTGAAAATCTCGTACATGTGCACAGGATCGACTGTATGAAATTATGAACTTTTCTGCGTTAGAATAATGGTTTGAGTTTGCTTTACGAAACGGTGTTTGGATGTCGGAGAAAAAAAAATGTAAGTCACCATAAAACACCGAAATTAAAATTTCTAACTCAAGCATTTTGATGACATTTTTACAAAACACTTTTCAATAAGTTTTTAATAACAATATAACTTCAGAACTAAAACATCAAACTCAATTCAATATATAGCGTTTTCGGATTCACCTGATTTTACTGCTTGAGTGGACGTATTACTATTGTACGATTAAAATGTCAAAAAAAAAAATTGATTAAACGGCATTATATATATATATATATATATTCGTTTTAGTCTCAATAACTGATTAATTCGTTTGAGTATTTCAATATAGCTAATTTTTTTCTTCATGTTTCAGTTCCAAAGGGTTGTATAAGAAATATTAGTTGTACAGATTGTTTTTTATAAAAATAAACGGAATTATGATTGAGGTCTTGTTGAGTGTAGTATTTCTGAAATTAAATAAGAATCCGAAAAACAGTAAAATGTTTATAAATAGGTATTGTTTTAAATAAATATTATATTAGCCAGTTAAAAAAAAAATTATTTACTTAAACCTAGTTAATTTGATTAAAATTACTATTATTTTTATATACTAACCAGTAACAATTACAAGTTTATACTAGAATAGAACTGTAACTTTTAATTTTAAACTTAACTACACTTCTCTAGATTAATTTAGCATAACGTGTCAAAAAGAAAAAAGTCTTTCAACATATACTCATCCTTGGTGTAACACGTAAATATATATTATATATTATGTTTATACGTTGATATATGAGAGTTTATATGTCCACGATTCATAATTTAATAAATATAACCAGTAGATATAGAAAAACGCTGTCGATTTTTATTCGTTCGGACATTAGGTATCTTTGTTCTCTCTCTGCCACTCTAACGTGTTCCTGTAGCGATTATAATAGTATTCAACAATGCCGCTGCATCAATATCCGATGTTTAAACGTCAGGTCACATCATCGTCGGCTTCACGCGCGCGCACCTCTTATATACTACACGTTGCACCAAGCGGACAGTTTAGCGTGCGTGGAGATATTTTAATTTTATTCCGCACCGGCCGAGTAATGAAAATTAAAAACTCGTTTAACGTAAACGGATATAATTAAATTCCCGATCGACAGAGATAATAATATATTCTATTTAGTGTTATTCTTATATATCATATGCTGGCCGCAGTGATTCCGGCGACTCAACGTATACGCACTGCAATCCTTTGGTATAATATATATTAGATATATATTTTAGATTTTCGTTTCCAAACGATTTTCCATTATAATATTATTTTGAAAGATTATGTTTAGCGTTATTATCGTTCCCCCTACCGCACGGTTGCATGCAAGGCCATCCTCTGTACACAACAGACCAAGTGTCGTACGAATCGCTGGAGGAGGTTTTTCAAAAGTAACTAAACTCGTCAATATTCCCAGCCTTGGTACAGTGTCACGAAGATAATCTAGTCATATAGCATTGTATACCAGTCTACCCCTTTTGTCCGGAGCGTTTAAATTATACACTCTAAACAGCAAGTCTAATATAAGTAACTCATCATAAGTAATCATAATCGTATGATTAGACGAACACTTGAGAACAATCGTTTGTTCTTTGCTCCGCACATAATCCGACGGGCCGAAAGAGGGACCGTATGTTTTAGTATTTACTGTATATCATTTATTGTAACATATATTATTGAAGTCCGGGAAAATCGTGCTCGTGGTTAATTTATCGTGTTCGCTTTAAACTGAAAACCGCACGTACATGCATGTTATTATTACATAAATACAGGCGCCGGTTGATTAAATATATGTATATATGTGTATGAAAAAAAAGTAAGTACCTATACTCGTTCTTGGAATTATAAAAAAAAAAAAAAAAACCAAGGTCATAATATTATTTTCGTCTATATAATATATTATATTATATAATAATTATTATATAACAAAAAATAAATAAAAATATGGTCCGAAAAAATGAATTATTGTGCATGTGGATCCGTCAGGCTTAAAAAAAATGTAACCTATAAGTGTTTATTATGTGTGATTACTTTCCGTAAAATCTTTTTTTGTACGTATATCTACCGACGTAAGGTCCAGTTCAACGGTCCCTCACTCAGATTCAAATTTCGAAAACATTTTGACGCCAATCGTTTGTGCATCCCTTCAGAAATCATGGTAATATCTAATTCGAGTGGCATGCGCATGTTGCGTATCGTAAACACTCTGTATATGCACATTTACGGACACATGCGTTGTCCCCAAGCCGTTTTGTTTGATTATAAATTATAATATTACAATATTATACATACACATTATAATTATTAATGACGCCGGGAGTTCAGAAAAAATCACTTTTGTTTCTTAAAAATTCAACATCATGGTGTAAATTACGTAAAACAAAACACTCGTAAATATCCGATCTAATTATTTTCCACCACCTCAAACATACTTCAGTCACGTGTTACTTTGTAAATGAGACGTGTCATTATAATTACGAAGACGGTCGTCTTATCCTGTACATAATATATAACAATAATAATAATAATAATATATTATCATATAGTCTTTCCGTGGAGAGCGTGGTGGGATGGGAGGAAAATAATACCACAGTACATTAAATTTGATGAATACCGCGCAGCCGGCCGCCGACCGTAATAGTATTCTGAAGGGGATATATTTTTATAGATGTATTACAAAGTTCATTTCAAGTATATAACCATAAAAAACGTATGGTGTGCAGTGTGAATATATCGTCTAACGAACGTGAATAGAATGCGTAGGAACCGAAACGGGCGGCGGCGGTCAGTACAGTCATATTATTATTACTATTACTATTATTATGTTAAAAGGTTTTTATTTTTGTTAATATTGCCCCGGAGAGCCATATCATTACTATATTAAATAGGTTTAGTACACGATAAAAATGCGAATAGTGTTTAAAAATAACAAACAATAGTACAAATATCAAATACGTACGGTACAGATGTATTTATGCATATTAGGCGAAGGGAAAAAGATAAAACTATTAACATTTAATTTTGAGTTCACCTCTTTGAGTGTATGATACAAATACAGTTTATCAAATATAATTGATTCATAATTATCATTATTATTTTTGGCTTATATAATAGACCATTTAGAATAAATAGTCCATTGCAGCTTCCATCAAACCTTTCTATATTTCTATTTATGATGCACAAACCATCTCTTTATCCGTTTACCACTCTTAAGGTTCTTAGACCTTCTTTAACGTGATCCTGTTGTTGGTGTTCATCGCCTCAGCTGTATTTATTTTTTTTGGCTTCCGCTATTCGATTTATTATCCAGTTACAGTACCAAATAAATATTAAAACATTGAGTTAGCATGTATAGCACCTATATATAGTGCCACGCTGCATCGCATTTTGTGCTCCCTCGGGGACGTACCTAACAATAATACTCGCGAGATATAATATGCAGAAAGTAGAAAATGATTTATACCACGACGTTCGGTTAGTCAGTAAAATATTAACGGGATATTTCCGTCATATAGTGGCGGTGTTATTGTCGTAACGCACAGCGCGTATGCAAAACCCTTTTGGAAATCGAAAGCGTGCCCGGAACATAAGCATTCTTGGGGGGAGTGAAAGAGGGATACGCGTTTCTTGCTTTGACATCCCTAGTCATATATATATATATATATACAGATCGTTTTCGCAGAAGTATACATGATTTGAAAATAATATATTAAGTGTTCTAATACTCGACCGTCGTTCGATATGTTATAGTAGTAATACAGCACGCATTATAATTATTTAATTTACTAAAAAAAATCTAATATTTAATATAATATAGGCTAGTATCGCATTGATACTCACTTGATGTTTATTCCAGGCTCGCCGACAACTATATGGTTTCTATAATATTATCATGTTTTCGAAATCGAATAGCACATCGAGTTATTGTCGTCGCAGGAATGAACTGCAATTCTGCATGTCCTTCCCACATACGACTACGCGGCTTTTGTACAGCACGACATTATAATAATATGATGACGATGACACTATGTTATAATAGTAATAACTTTGTAATTTAATAGAGACGTCTCCGGCGGTCAAGTCGCAATAAATTATACTTTGCGCGAATACGTCATATACAAGCTGTGTGTACATTGTGTACAGTGCGCGGGCGCGTAGGTACATAATACGAACTTGTGTTCATATAAAGCACCGTGCAATATATATATACGCATTATACCCGTCTAGATGACTTCAGCGGTGTTGTCGACGAGTGAAAGGACGACATCAAAAGAGTATATACGTACGTGTATGATGTAAAATAATAATTATTACGTATTATGATATTATATTATTCGAACGAAATCCGAGGCCGTTGCGAAGGCTGCAGCATCTGGGCTAAAGACTGTTGAAATTAGAATAATAGAGCAAACACTTGTGCGTCGCTCTAGCACAGCGCAGAATCTTATACAAATTATGCGAATCGCTAAATTACACAGAAAGGCACGTGTTCAATGTTGTACAAAAGTTACAATTCATTCCGCCATCGAATTTAAAATCAACAAATATATGGCATTTTTTTTTTTTTTTTTGCAAACTAAGCAATGTAAATATAGATATTATATTAAACCCTATTTTATTTTAATTTTCATTTATTGCAGAAAAACCAGAAAAGGCAAAATATTTATTTGCTGAAAGTTTTCGAAATCGGGACATATGTCCCGGTTATATCGTTACCGTACTTAGTGATTTATAATATATTCATTGATGATAATTCACCGAGAATCGGTTGTGCTTTGTGACCTTATGGGTCGTACGTTTCTGCTTTAGCAGTACGGTAAAAGTGCGCTATTTCGTTATACGTATGAGATGTAGCAGAAATCACGGTAAAATTATTACCCATTATATTACATTATTAATCTGATTTAAAAATACCTCCGTGTACACGGAAATATTTTGGGAAGAGCACCCCTGATTTCCCCTTTTGCTAAATCGCTCAAAATATGGTCTATTGTATATATTACATATGAACCCTATACGTGTTATGATGTACAGTTGTAGGTTTAACTTTGACACCTCAAATATCATGGTGTGCGTGTTTGTTGCGTGTGTTTGCGTGGGGAGGGGAGGGGAAAAGGAAAAAAATAGTTCGAGATAGCGTGACTCACTGACTCCGCAGTATAACATACCTATACGACATAAAATTTACGCTCCACGTGGTATCGAAGTGGACGAGTAGGTCGAGTAGGTCGATTTTCCCACAGCGCGATGGCGATGATTAACGCAAAAACGTCAGACAATGACTTTTCTTTGTACATTCTAATATGTATAATATGAAAAATGATAAACTGCCAACAAAGAATACTGCATACGTAACCTCGATATGCACTCTAGAGTCCATAATACATGATATATCATGCATTACAAGTCCTGCTACAGTCGAGAAAAATTGACGCTCGTGCCGTGGGCCCAGAAGGCCGAATGTGTGTGTGTGTGTGTGTGTGTGTGTGTGTGTGTGTGTGTGTGTGTGTGTGTGTGTGTGTGTGTGTGTGTGTGTGTGTGTGTGTGTGTGTGTGTGTGTGTGTGTGTGTGTGTGTGTGTGTGTG
>JAIPRK010001412.1:0-67576 GCA_025469195.1 Chaitophorus viminalis | reverse complement strand
AATGCTCTAACTCAAAAACGAAAAACCGCAACAACTTGAAATTTTCACCAAATCTTTATATTGGTGTTTTCTATACATGGTTAAGTTTTCAAAGTATTTTGACATATTTTGACTTATTTATAGACAAATAAATTTTTGGATTTTTGTGATTTCTTTTTTTTAAAAGATCTATAAAATTTATTTGGCTGTCCGAAAACTCTCGAAAATTTAATACAAGGTTTATAATAATAATAAGCTTAAATTATCGTCACTAAAAAAAATATCGGAGATCGTTTCGCTCAAATTTTTTTTATTATCCCATAATGCTCAAATTTGTATAAAATGTGTCAAAATCACGATAATTTGAAAGTTATTTTGTTGATAAAAATTCATGAAATTTTTTCTGTTTATACTTTAAGTTCAAAATTTTAACACTAGTTTATCTATAAGCTAATCTTCAAAAATAAATTAAAAAATTTCTACCGGAAAAAAAGGAAAAATTTTATAACTGTTTGAATTTCAAATTTTTACGAAATTGCATTATAATTCAATTTAAATATGAAATACTATATTATTTTATACACATTTTAGACAAACATATTAACTCCGTTCAAAATCATTATTCGTATACAATGATATTTATCATTGCATTCAAATTTAACAAATCCATTGTAATAATGACCTATCCTATAAACGAGGTGTACTCCACCCCCGACTGTACAGCAATGTGAGGCCCATCCGTTCTTTTTTTTATTCACAATTATTATTTAGATCTATAATGAATGTCTTGTAATAAAACATAATGATCATTTATCATACACTATAATGAGTTCAAACTAGGTATAATAATATGTGCTTTATTGACTAAATAAAATGTAACTGTGCCATAAGTAGTACAAATAATTAAAAAGAAGAAATCATTAAAAATTTGTATCTAAGTGTATAAATATTTATTAAATAGTTAGTTAATCAAATATAATTTTGAAAATATGTTTAACATACAAATACAGTTTATAGTTTTCATAAGTACAATTGGAGTGATTTATTTATACAAGAATAGGTACACAAATTATAAATTGAAATTAATCTACTCATAGAATAAATTTATTTAACACTGGCTTATATAATAAATAATATTTTATACTGTGTTAATGCTGATTTACTTAGGTTAATATCTCGCATAATACCAGTATTAAAACCGTTATAAATTTTAACTTTTCGAATACAGCATATGTCATCTATCTAAATACTATAAATTTCGACTTATTAGAGTAAAAGAAACTAACAAAAAAATATTTTGTAAACATAATATTCTAAAAAAGGTCCATGACATAATTCATGTAAATTTTAACAATCGTGTTTTTATTTTTTTTCATCGAATGGTCAAGATAGAAATATAGTCAAATTTAAATGATCTACAATCAACAATTAATTATTTCTGGATTCAATGAATATGTTGAAAAATAAATTGAAAGTATATTTAAATTGATAGAGAGGTTTGACAGAAATAAATATACTGTACACATTTTTATTCCATTAACCACGCCGGTACCTATATTCTTATGAAGTCGAAAATGTAAACCACTTAGGTTCATTGAATATACAGAAATGCATAATTAAAATAATAATAATATAATTTCTATATTTTATTAATATATTTTTTGACTCGTTTAATTATAAATTAAATTTATTGGGATTTCAATTTTTATCGAATACTACATGTATAAAAACAAAGCCAAATAAGTTTCGTAATTGCTGGATCAAAATTTAAATCATACCGAATTGATATAATTTGCTTATTTGGCAATATGTCGTTTACCCGTATGTGTACGTGCTTGTATATGAAAAACAAAACAATAATATTACCACCTGAACCGATGTCACAGAATTCTCACAACAATTGAAGATTCTACTACGAAATTGTATTTTGCGTTGCTTTTTTTTCGAACTTCGGCGAAATTCTTATCTCACTGTAAAATATTTCTACACAGTTTATTATTATCCAATAGAAATCCATAAAATCACAGCACACACTAAATTGATGTGGTGGCGTGCGATTCGATAGCATAATATTATTGTTGAAATAATATTTTGTTTTTGTTAGCTGATAAGTCGAGAGTAAAACGAATCATTGTGCAAAGTTTTGGCTACGTTACAATACAAATGTACATTGTACATATTATACAAACCACGAAATTAATTGGTTTCGATGGATGGCAATAAACACATGACCTTATACTATGTTGTTCCACTCCTGTATACTAAAAATGTAAATTAAAAGTTTAGTAGTTATAGTTAAATGAATAAATAAATAAGAAAAATATGACATTTTGACATATCTGTTCGTTCCAAACTTTAAAATTACTTTAAAACCGTGATGACAGCAAAGTTATTTTATAATCGAAACCTTTTTATTTTTCTTCATCCAATATTTTAATCAAAGGTTCATTAGTATTCAAGTTATACACAATTATGAAAGCGTTTCTCACTTTTGGTATACATACTTAAAACAACAGTAATAATAACTGATTTAAATTTTAATACTAACAATATAAAAGATGGATACAGCAAAACAAGGATAAATAACAGAATAAACTAGTTAGACATAATATTATCATGAACTGGAAATCACATAATTAATATGTTTTTATATATATTTCACACAGAATGTTTTCTCACCGGTGGTAGTAATTTTGCTGTTTCGTTATCTAAAACAAAATATAGAAAAAGGTTTTACGTGGTCCATCACAGGTAAGAATTCGTTTGCTCTAAAATGTATTATTACCCCTACTTGCAGATTCTTAACTGACATAGTTCTATTTACTGTCTCCTGCAGCATGGCTGACTTATACTCATTGGCCAATGAAACAATACCGACAATACGTATATCAAAGACTGTACATCAACTTGGACTAAAAATCGTGGTTATAACAAGCCTTTAATCATTGATCTATCCTTATTAGAGGCAACAGTGATCATAACAAACCAAATATAATTATATTTTTGTAAGTAAAATTCATAATAAATACTGCAATTTTTAATAATTTTAAAATATTTTTTTTTGTTGTTCATATTTATCAGTTAATAAGCAAATTAATAGGCTATGACGTTACGTTATAATAATTTTTTGCTTTTTTGGATATAGCTCAATATTATTAGAACACTGAATAAACATTCTTATCTTAAACCATATTTAAAAACTGTAAATGGTAAATTTACTTAGGTATAAGTGCCTATATAACTTCTATGTAATTTTTGCTTGTATTTGAACCCTGATATTGGCTTACCGATATTATAATAGAGTATAATATTGTAGTAGGTGCCATAGTTGTATTTAGATACTTTAGATAGTTGTATAGATACTTATGAATAGAATTAAAAATAATAGAAATGGAAAGAACTCACATTACGGTGTACTAATTTACCCTAAGTTTTATATCGAACTTGAACATTTCCAGCAGAGCACTTTATGTGAACTCAAGCATTAACCATGATGGTTAATAATTTAAGAATATGAACATATAAACTTTGACAATTACTATACAATGTGAGAATGAATGGACCAAATAATTGTACATTACATGAGTGCCACCGCAAATTCGATAAATTATTCTAAATAATTATTATAGTGAAGTTGGACAGTTTATTTTTTATTTTTATAATGATTTATTAATCTATTATTGTATAAAAATATGACTCCCATGAATAGGTTAAACTTTAATAATTGATATACTTGATTAACATCGCTTTTATATATCTGTGTATACCAACTACTTAAAAGAATAGACTAGCAAATGACTCCAAATACATTCTTAAATTATTGTACACCAAAATTATTTAAGAACAATTTTTATAAATTGAATCCAAGATTTATTAGGTTGTACAAAAAACCAAAAAAAAAAAAAATTATGATAAGGACAACGCGTATAAATTTAAAATTTGATTTTGACATGATCTATTTATGGACTCTAAAATTACTATTTCATTTATATCCCCTAACAGTCTTAAAAAGTTCAAGTATCTGATCTGTGTAAGAATATGCTATTCAAAACATACATAATGCGTATTTTTCTCATCGGTATTATTTAAAAGTTACATTATTAAATTATTTTAATACCATATATATTGTAGGTATTTGATAATCTGTCTGCATGGTTTTCTAGTTTTCGACTCTGTTTCATTTATTACTATGACATAATTACCATAAGGTATTATAGTTATATTATTGAATTTTTTTCAGTAGATCATAATGCTATGCCCTACTTTACGAATGGTTTTACAACAAAATGACATGGCGTAACTCGCAGGAAACGCCCCAAAAAAGGATAAAAACGGTCGTAAGTACACAATTTATTATAAAGAACAGCGTAAGGTTTGATCAATAAATACTTTGGATTATAACACGTTTGGACTGCAATTGTGTGAATAAAGTTTTTTCTCGTAAAATATATTGTCTGAAGAGTTTTAAATATTGTAAGAACGAGTTTTTAAAGAATTTTGAAAGTTTTCCTGAGAAGTGTATCTTTCATATCTGTGGAACGAAAAAAAAACTATCTATATTTATATATTTTCTTATAAAAGTTATTGGAAACTTTCTTTTATATATATTTTTTTTTTTTAAACTGACCGAAATTCGGGTTTTATCATCGGCGAAAAAGTAATAGGTATGGGTAAGTATATATATATATTATTTATGTATACGGTTTTATTATTAATGTAACATAGTTTATTATTTTAATAAATATCAAATGATTTTGCTATTTAATAATATTTTTACAGTATTTTACATACAATTACATTTAGGCTATTAATTATTTCAACGCCAGTGGAATTACTTTGTATTAAATATCTACAAGTTTTATATTTATATGTTTTTCAACTATGTTAAACAGCGTTATACATCGTTTTGTACAAATAAATTAAAATAAGTGCCACGATTATATTCCTTTCATTTAATATTATACTCGATAGCACATTTTTTTCCACGATCATTATGATAAACTCGAAAATTATATTTGAAATTCGTCTTCGCTCAATGAAACTATTTAAGAACTATCCATTAGTCCTTATGTGTATTGTGTATTATGATTTAAGATTCATAGCTTGCAAAATCACCCGATAAAGGCAGTAATGAGTAACTGTGGAAAATTATGGCAAAACATGTTTAGACTTTTAAAAAAAAGAATAAAATGTTTAAATTTCTATGAAAATAATTGACAGTTATATTTTATTTATGTCAGTTTTTATCTTGGACGTAATGAAATATCTTTGAAATATATCTTTGGTTAAATGTCGGTCACAATGAAATGAGGCTGGGGAGTGACGTGACGATCACGATATTGTTGTATAATTTATTTCATTTTCATGTTACAATGATTATGGAGGTCGTGAAATATGTTTTAAGTTACTTCACGTGACCTTATACAAAATCAAAAGCTTACTTGAAGATCTATATATATATATATATATAAAGCAAACAAAAATGTTCGTGATATTAGCCGTAAAATACATACATAGGTACACCAAAGTACCAAACTTTTCAAATATTGGTCTAATAAAATCCTCCACATTTTACGTTTAAAATGTAAAGAAGTAATTTTCAAGCCATACAGTACAAAATAACTTAAAAACGGTTATGGGGCAAAATTGAAGAATACATTTTTATTCAAACTATAATTTAATGTTTTATACACTTAATGAAAAACTGAAAAAAATTAATGGTAGCCCGTCCACTGTAACATATCTATCTAGTTGTCAAGTTGCGTGCGTGGGATCTATCAGAAGAAAATTAATTATTAACTTATTTTTGTTATGTCATATAAATCATCATGTAGTAATAATAAATATAACTTAGAGTATTAGTACTATCACGTAATGACGATTATGCTAATAAGTGTTTGTGATGTAAACAGCAACTTATATAACCATGGCTAAAACTTGTGGTAGTCACCTGCCTAAGTAATTTTGACTTAAAAAGTAGCTATACATGGAAAGATGGCAGTCGTGAGTCGATCGAACTCTCGATCATAGTATATTTTTTGTGCAGATGATAAAATTCACGTACTAATGCTTAGGAAAAGATAAATATCTCTTTTATTGAATCAATAAGTTTAACTGGAAAAATGCAGTTTATGTGTCCATACACATAAAAATGTTTATACGTTTTGCCTAGGAAACCGTTAGCTATAAATATGTATGTACGTATATGTACACAAGGCACATCGCTAAAGGGGTATAGGTAAATACTCGGAAAATACTATCGTATTATACAATATTATTCGAGCCCGGGAAATGAAATCCAAACTACTTTTAGAATTCAAAATTTGAATCGCATCAGAGACCATCCTTGGAACGCTCCGATTACGAGTCCGGTACGGAAATGGATCACGTCGAAAAGGCAAATAATATTGCACGTATATTACAAAGTCTTGGCAATAGACAAAACGTATCCTCTATATTTGCCAAAAATGTCTATAAAATTGTATTCATAATGGTATCGGAAAAAAAATGTTCTTTTGCTTAAATATTTGAATCATATAATATTAATTGCTTCAATGTTAATTTTCAGTATGACTACTCATTTTTTTTTTGTTTTGAAATACATTGTTTATTTTGAAGTTTTCACTTGGAAATAACATATATGTGGAATTGCGTGCTTTAATATATTACTAAAATGTTATCATACTAAATATTATAATATTTTATTTATTTATTTTTTATTTAATATTAGCTGTCAATTTATAATTTTTATTTTAAGATTTCATTTTCACTGATTTTTACTATACATAATACATGTTAACAATAAAAACAGCATTTTTCTTGAATATTGAAAAATATCTTACTATGATATATAAATATTGGTACCCAAACATTAATAATATATAATTTTCTTACGGGATTGTTGTTATTGTTGTTATTTGTATTATGTATATTATGGATTGTTGTTATTTACTATACAGGATTAAGAGTATATTGGTTGTATGTTGAGAATTGAGTTACTTGGAAGTGTAAAAAAAAAATATCATATATATTGAGTTTGTAGAAAACAATCATTTTTTTTTCTCAACACTAAATACGTCTATTTTACGTTGGGAGTGTGTAGGGAAACGAGTACCGAATTCATAAATAATGAAGCATTAACGGGTATACAATGATACGCCAAAAGTATGTCCTCGAACAGTTTTGTACGGCTGTATAATCCGTTATAATACGTAGTAACGCTTCTTCTCTCGGCCCGTAAGCCAGCTGCATAAATATCGACCGTCAATCGAAAATATGATCATTTTAACTATATGCATGACCGTGATAAATGATTTTAACAATAATTCGTCCTTCGCCAAGCGATGGCGCTCACGCCTCCATACCCGTACTACATAATACATAGTTTCTGTTATACGCATAATGTAATAACTATAATACGATTACGGGAGCAGCAACTTACTTAAAAGGAATACTTTAACTCCAGCAAGTAATTTTCACGTGTAATAAGGTTATATGACGACGACGTCGTCACCTGCCACCGCCACAATACTTCCTCAGAGTTTGAAATGCACTCTATATGTACGTATTACTGTGTAAATTGATCGCGGCTATATATATATATATATATATATATATGTGTGTGTGTGTGTGTGTGTTTAATATATTTTATACAAGATGGGAAAATCTTAAAATCTCGTCGTTGGTTTAAAAAATAAAATCGAAAAAACAAAGATCCTCTTCGCTTATCCATTAGAGCCTTATACCCTCCCCACCCCGCCAAGTCCTCCAACCCCGTACCCGGTACTTCGGCGTAGCATTATTCGACAGAGAATATATTATATGAATCCGTGTACGTGATAACAATATGTATATGTGATAAAATGCGACGAGTGCGAGTTTTCGATGTAGTAGTGCCCGCGGTCGTATCCTCTGAACACGCGTTAAAAGAGAAAATATACGTTGTGCTCCTCTCTATTGGTGTTGTTTACCGTACTTAGATATAGTAAATCCGTAGCAAAGTCTGGTAGAAAAAAAAAATTCATATGCATACATTATTATGGGTACGAAAAAGAAAGTTGTGCATTAGTTCGATACGAGTGCGGTAAATGAGAATGAAAAAGTAATATTACCGAGTTGGTTACACCAAAGTTTTCGACTCCTTTTTTGAATTGCGGCCGGTAGCTAACTCGTCGGTATAATACTATATATTACAATATTATTTACGCGAAAACACGAGAACACTTTCACGAAATTACGTATATTACGTATATGCGTTCGGCTAGAACCACTGCGGATCATCATATCTGACATAACGTTGAAACGACAAAGAATACGGCGGCCATGGTCTGTAGTGATAATCTAACAATATGGTTTGATTCTTGTTTATATAGTGATCAAAAACATAACTGTATTGACAAATATACGTTTTTATAGCGGAGTATATATTAGAAAATATGCTATCGCGATTTCCGGCTATACCCAGAATATCGTTAACTAACAATTGCATAATATTATTATGAAATTATAATTTAAATGTCAGTCTTGGTCGATTGTTATTTATAATAATATTATTATATATTAAATGATTACATATCAGTCATTTCAATATATATTATATGGATTCTAGATTATGGAATCCAGAGCTTAGATAACATACTATTAATTAATATTAATTCAATATTTTATTATGTAACAATTTCCTTTTTTTTTTTTGGTTTTCCATTAAGATCCAGTTAAATCCTTAAAAATACATTATCTTCATTAAAATATTTTATTTGTCTAATCATCAGTTTTAAAGAATACACAATCATTTATACTACGAGAATCATACGGTCAACTTCAAGGAGTGCCGGCCGGTTCTACAAATCCACTCTAAATCGCCAGAAAATCGAGTCTTCCAACTCTCACAACAATACCTCACAGACTAAAAACCTAATCTCTGAGTCCCTGCCTAAAGACTGTCTTCAATTAATCCCATCATAATATGCTTCTGTTACTTCTGGTCCTAAACTTAACATATATCCACAAAATTTAAGTTTAAATTTATCTCCCTCAAAATTCCTCTCTAATTTAACTCTCTTACTCGTATAAGTTAATTTCTTTCTGCCATATAAGTAAACAAATAATAAAGACATTATTTTTTCTTAATTGGTTGTTATTAGAATAATAGCATTTCCATTCTTATCTGGTGTACCTTTTAATCGTCAGTACTACATATTATAGTCATTATATTATTATGCTGAAGCTGAATTACTTGTTGACTTGTTGTGTTTGTAATATTAATTATCACAATTGTTTTGATTATTGAACTAACATAGTTATTATTGAAAGTTTTAAGGATAAAGAAAAAATAAACTTTCTCCCGCCTATGTGATATGTTTTTTTTTGTTTTTTTTTTTTTTTGTTATATACTTCGATTTTAAGTTAAAAAAAACTGTAAAATTTCAATTTGTTGTATCCACCGTTGAAATATAATTCAATTTTTACTACGGAAATATTCGATAAATTCGTTTATTTCTCATAATCAAAGATAACAATTGGCTATCACACTAGACGTGTTCTATCGTTTATATTTCACCCTATCAAATATCTTAAAAGATATTATTATTATTCATAGTAGAACTATTTCGTGGCTAGATACTAGAGGTTGTTTTTTCATGTTTCCATCATTCATATTTTATAACATAAAATATTAATTAGCTTTTCGATTTGTCCGAACAAATATGATTAAACAAACGATCACAAACGATTACGGTGCATTTCATTGAACAAATTCATTGGTTCTGTCGTTTTGTGCGTATTTACATTAAGTGCACCATATTACGCACACCCACGAACATGTGTGTATGTATGTGTGTGTATGTGAAAGTGTATGAGTGTGTTAAGTGCTTAATTGTGCGTGTTTTTGTATTCAAAGGCTTGTAAAGAGTGAACTTTCCATAGGTTGATTTTCGCACAGAATCAATAACGCGAAACAACGAAAATGGTTTTGAAAATTACTTTTAACCTTACTGAACTTTATTACATTTTTTTTTTTTTTTTGTAATATATAACTCGTCCACTTCACATCGATGGCAGTTATAATAGTAATTATTCGGAGGCAATTTCGAAATTACGCCACACAGATGTGTCATATTTGACGCGTTGCCAACGATGTTTCTCAATATCGTCGTTATCATTACGTTATACAACACTAATTATACGTCGTGTGTATTATATCAATTTTGTAAGGGGTTGGGACGGCCGATATCACCTGCAGTATATATATATATATATATATATATATATATATGTATATTATTGTTGTGTCGTAGTTGATGTACGTCAAAGAAGGGCGCGCGTAAAAGTCGAACTTTTTATATTAAACCAGCAAAACTACATTAATAATGACACGAAAGGAAAATGACGAAGTTATAATGACAAGACCTACAGTGTGCTATCGAATTTCGCCATCGTAATAAACGGTTTCGTCGTCATCGGAACCGTGTGATGCGTAAGAGGTTCGTAATAATCGACGTAAAAATATACATGCAATAATAATTTCCGGTTTTGCGTAGATGACGTAAGTTTTGATCGTTTTAGAGTTTATACGAAGTCACGTCAATGTGTCTGTAATCGTTTCTATTCAACTTGATTAAAGGACTACGATTTTCAACAATAAATACAAAAACTATTTAATTTTTTAATTAAATTTTAATATTTGTAATATGAACTAATAATCTGAAATTAAATTCAAATGATTATAGCAAAGTCCAGTGACTACGCCCATTTGTAGGCACAACCAATCTTAATAATAAGATGCCGCGTCTGCTTATAATATAATACAATTTCCGAAAATCAATGGTATAACGATTTGGCACAAGATTGTAACAAACTTAATACACACACGCCCACAACTCTCGGGAGGGCGATTTTTTTATTTATTTTATCGCTCCCAGAACGTGATGCAAAAGTAATAAAATATATATTTCATGCTGCCCGAATCGTTCTGGTGACACTCGTGGCTACATTTTTTCTCATTTCTCTCCCGCCACCTGTCACCAATGCAAATAAGTACGACGGCCAAACTCCGTGCGATTAAAAAGTATGAAAAAAAAAAACGTCATAGATGTTATCATAATTCAGAACAGACATTTACACGTGGACACGCATATGTATAGAATATCATAAATAATATCGTGAATCGAAAGTGTGACCATCATTGTGCCACCGCCACACTGACCATCTTCAATCGGTCGTATGACCGTTACCTCCTTCGTTGAAACGGTATTTAACTATTTTAATACACGATGATAGAAAAACGAATGCGTGAGTTTAATTGGGTTGTGGAATAGGAGCAGGATGGAGCATATTGCAATATGTTACATACCGTATCATACAAGATCTTCAGGAAAATGGGAAAATGAGAAAATAATTTATAAATCTCACAGGAGTAAAAAAAATGTATTCTCATGATTATTCATTATTCAAAACAGAAACTCGGTAATATTATGGTGTTTACAGTCCAAAGGTTAAAAATATCAGGGCCGTTATACATTTTGGGGGTAAGATTATGTTCATTTTGTACGTATAGGTACGTTCCGGAAATCGAACACTGATGAATATTTACAAAACCTCCAAAATCCTGCAAATGGTGTAGGAGCTCAAGCTATCGAACTGTCATAAACTATACGAGTATACAGTTTAATAAACAAATGATGGAAATTATAACCGACGATCATTGCAGTTCGGTTGATAACTTTTTAATGATTATGATAATTACGTAGTTATCGATTTTGGTAGTGTGTATCCGTATACGAATAAATAGCATATTATATCTATTACGAATGATATAAGTTTTGACACGTGATAGCCGTATGGGATTTTGGACATTTAATGTACCTAGATGTTGTTTTCGAACAATCCAGAGCGTGTTCGGTCAAATACGGTGGTCGAGATAAATGCTCGACCGGAAACTATCGTCGTGTAATGCGGAAAGCCGCCGTGCCGTACGTGTGTTACATTATATTTTACCATCGTGATACTGTATCGACACGTTCTTCCCATCTTTCGCTGGCCGTGTACATGTGCTGGCGTGTCGCGCGTGTGAGTCGATATTATTTTGCTCGTGTCGCTGCTGCCACTCTGCAGTATAATAATATGCTGTGTATACGTTTTCATTTTTACCACACGGTGGTGGACCCAACTTGGCGGTGTGCAGCGTATCGTCATCACGTACGGTCGGTATATCAGAGAACACGTCGTATAATATACAGACTCGTGCGCGTGCCGTGCAGGACCGCAGCACCTCGTCCCTGCAAAGCGGCCGCGCCGAGACGGATGGAGTGTAACACGTAATACGTGAAGGCGGATAGGGGAAGTGAGGGAGAGCAGAGTAAATAGGAAGGATGAGATTGGAAAAGGGAGAGGATCAGGAGCCCAGAAGGGAAGAAGTGTAACGGGTGAAGGATCGAGTGAGTGAGAAGGGATACGGAACACGATTCGCCACGCGCACTGTTCGCCTTGTCCCGGAGTCGCCTTTCGTGTGTAATAATATTTCGTCGTATTGTTTCGATACGTCTCCGCGCCATCACCAACGTATATCCTCATATTATACTGTTCCTTCACTGCCGGATACGGTTTTATTACCACACTTTTTACGACACTACGTCGTCGTTTGCACGAGACTTTCCCGGCATTGTTGACTCGATCAATCATCCCGCACTTCCGGTTCCGACTCGTGCAGTGCATACCTACTCGGCCCTTTGTACATAAGAATTCGTCATGTCACCGATTTCCCGATTGTTGTTTTTTTTTTTTTTTTTTTTTTCTGGAGTTTTCATCATTGTTACGAATCACGGATTGATATTAATAAACACGTTTATCCTTTCGCATCTATTCCCGCACCCAGTGCTATCGCTGCTATTATCCACTCTGATTAAAGGAAATCGCTATTTTGTTGTGTATAAATACGCATAATATCAATTTCCATCGTCCCATAACTATGATGTTTGTCTTATTTTTGCGTATTTTTTAACGCATTATTTGAGTGAAAAATTCATTAATACTTAGTTTTACTTGCGTGTACGTGCAGCTTCCAGTCTGCAATATTTGTTTGTTATGTTGAAATCTCACATAAGTGCAGAGAAAAATGTGTTTGAAAAAGCAAGCAATTTTTAAACTTGGGTGTGGCCACTAAGTTATCCAAATCACATCCACATTACACGTCATATAATACGTACAACACGAATATTAATTTTTCTTATTCGTATATGATTCGATATTTACATTTTTATATTCATCATTCTTCGTTTTGTTAAAATATACAAAATTATTGAATACACATGCGTATAATTAGAAATTTAATTGTTAAACATTTCCAGTCAAACATACAGTTCAACAAACTTAAATGTAAGTTATTAATATACTGTTAGTAAAATTATGCACTTGCCTGAAATTGTGAATAACCTGCAATAACTTCGAAATTGACTAATATTTATAGTTTATAAATCACGATTGATTTATGATAATGGTTTTGCAGTTTATTTAACATTTCAAATAATTTAAGACGATAAATAGCCATAACAGTTTTATATAAATTATACATAAACATATTATACCTTGTTAATAACTGCAGTTTGACATCAAAACATAGTTATGTATTAATCAAAAAATAAAACTCACTTTTCTTCTGTTCTTATTGTGGTGACTTATTGTCGAACTGGTATACAAAAAAACAACATTACTTCGTAGCAGAGTACCCATACAAGCAGTTTTACTTCGCGGTACAACATCATCTATCAAACGGTCGACCGGTGTATTGCGTTCCAAATGATATCATTATTATATTTTTATGTTTTGAAACATGGAGAATGACATCGTTATATATGTGTCATAGAACTCATTCGATATATATATACTTACATATACTCACCCACCAAATGCGTTGTTTTCGATAAAATGTTCATAAGATTATTGTACTTTAGGGTAGTAGGTAGTTGTACATTCAAAATATATTTCACATTATTCAAGAACTACATAATATTTGTGTGCATAAAATAACAATCATGTCGATTTATTCAAGTCTTCACACATACACACACACACATACACACACACACACACACACATACTAATACATTTAATCTAATATTTATTGTAATGCCAGAAAACGTGATAATTTTCAAATTCGTAGTTTGTTGTGGTATCGTCGTCGTTGTTATTTTACGTGTATACACACATACACACTGTAAATATACATAGACTGCACGACACTCTCAAAGATCGCATTATATGTAAGTACATTTTAAAGTGCGAGAATGGTTATTATTAAATCGAGTAAAAGAAAGTGGAAAAAAAGAGGAGAGAGTAGAAAAAAAAGCGGATTTGCATGTTTTCAGCGGAATACTGTTCACACATTATAAAGCAGGTGAGAGACGCGGTAGCGAGATGTAGTAGTGTTTGTTGGTGTTTAAAATTCGTGATGAATAAACTGTTTTATATGTATATAATCGTGTATTATAAAAAAAAACCAAAGTTAGCAGAAAGGCTAAAAACGTTTGGAATGTAAAAACAAGTAGGGGGAAAAAAATAAAACAACTGACAATAACTGAGTCGGTGTACTACTGCAACCGGGGTACAATTAAAGTAAGCATACTCATGTTCTACAATATATTAATGACCGTATTTTATAATGGTAAGCTATATGAAGACAACGAGGAGTCTTGGGGAGAGGGGGGGGGGTTCAAATAATATAACATGACAATAATGCGGAATGTTTCCGCTCTACGTCTATGTAATAATTGGTTTACACAAGTTTACTACTGCACCGGCGAAATACATGTAACATTCTCATTTAGCAATACCGATTCTGAGATTCCTGACCATTACTCAGTAGTTATGCAAATCCCCCACACGCACATACACATACGCATACACTTAATGATGTGCTAGTATTAAGAAATTGTCTTCGTAAATAAATGGTATCACGTAGTCTAAATACAATAAAACATAAAACATGTTTACCTTTATTTAGACTCTAAATTTAAGAGGGAACAGTTGTAAGGCCGGGCCGCTGTAATAAGAGTACAGTGTGTCGGGACAAATATACTACGACTATACAAGTCAGAAGGAGTTATCATCTCGGTATATAATTAATAACATTTTTTATAGAAAAAAATATTTACACCTTAGACCTTGGGGTACTACAACAATTTTGCATTCAAATTAAGGGAACTGCATTACAAAAAAGTTTGAGAAATATTGCTATTAGACATCACACACTAGAGCAGACAGGTCAAACTCAAAGTATTAAGTGGAACAAATATATTGAATAGTTTAATACGCGGGCCGCATATAAGCAACTAACGAAAAAAAAAATTTGTATATTTCAATTTTATTTCTTACAGACACAAAAGGTACAAATAAATTCAAAAAGCTTAGAAAAATACACATTAAAAAAAAAATCCCAACTTTCTTGAAATTTACGATGTTCATCGGTCGTTTTTCGTTTATTACTACCACTTGGTTTTGATAGAGACATTTTTAAATATTAAATTTATTACTATAAATTTAGTAGAATATACAGAACAAAATTTAAACTCAAATACACGGTATTTATCAAACGACTAGATTCCTAAGTAAAGCGTGTCTTATACCGACGATATAAATTATTCTATAATATACGTTTAGTATTTTAAATATTACTATAATTCAATTACAGTTTATTAGTAGACAAGCGAAACAATGTATACCAAATATACCATTATCTAAGAATCTAAAATAGTTGCGACACGATTATAATTTTTTTTGTTTTGTCCAATAATATTTTTAACCATGGGCCACGAAAATCGGTCGATGGCCGCGTGTTTGACATGCCTGCACTAGAGTATTAAATCACCCGATAACTTGCTAATTTCGTATGTGTTCGTATATTATTAAGCTATTTAATCGCACACAATCGACACGCACACATTTTTTTCTGTTCCTAGCAATTTTAAATATAATCCACCAAAGTAAAATGTACTATATTATATGTCATCAATATTAATTTGAGATTGCAATTTTCGAACGCCGAACAATTAATTTGTTATAATAAAACTTTAAACATTTAATGAGTTGAATTGATATTAGCGTATTTCAAAAGTATTAATTATTTTACTTGCACAGGTCTTAAATTTAAACGAATTAAAAGGGGCTTATTTTAGGTATTTGAGTCAATGGATTTGGGCTGTTCAGGCGAGTTTCTTCATATTTGAATGTAACTATTAATCATTATATTATTTGCGAGACGTTTTTTGAGAAAACCTTATTTTACAAAAGTGGTAATAAATATTGAATTTTAATTAAAAATATTTTCAGACTTTTAAAGTATTTACTATTTATGATAGAGTTGAACGAAATTTTTATATTAAAATGTCAAGTCTTATTAATACATTTATATCACTTTATTTATATTATATCCGTAGAAATCATTGTTTAATCATTTTAAAAGCATCATTCAAAGTGCATATTGATTGTGATGTAATTATTTTATTTACACGACAATTTTTATTCCCTAGAAATATATATAAATAATAAACTTAAAACACAAAATAGTTAATTTAATCAAAACATATACCAATGTGTAATAGTGTTATTTCCAACATTTTTACATCCATTTTTAATTATATTTTACCATGGTTTAGTTTTGAACGTTCCTCAAAAAATAATATTGATGGAAAAAGGTTTTCAAATATTATTGAATATACTGTAACTAGATTGGGCATTAATATTACATATATATATATAATATAAATTAGGTATCTGATTTCGAAAATTTCTTAGTCTATTACAATAATTTTATTATAGCTTATATTATAATTTTGATCAAAAAGTGCTACAGTTAGAGAAAGCCAAATTAACCTCAAATTGATATTCTTCAGATTTATAGAGCTACCTAAGCTATTGTATAAATTAACTTTTATCAAATGTTCCGTCATTCAGCAATAATTATTTGGATTTATATTCCTACAAATTATGCGGAAAGGATAAAATAACACAATATCGCAGCTACACCCAGATATAAAAGTTTTAATACCTTTTATTTAAAGAACTATGTGTAAAGCTTAGTTTACCCGGGCTGCTATAATATATTTGCAAAAAGCTTTAAAATTGGTTATCAAATAAATAAATATGCTTACAGAGAACAAAAAAAAAAATAAAATACATAATAGGCTTAACCTAATCTTCATGTTTAAGACCACCAAAACACATATGGCGTTGAATTGCCAATACTATACGCCGTATTAAAACTTTATGAGTTTAGTTTTAGATATTGGTAAAAATGGGTTTGGCCATAATTTTCACGTATAGTAATCAAATGTTATATAAAGTAAACTATTATAATAAAAGTAAGTCTCAGAATGATACTTTTAGGTCTTGCGTTTCATTTTTTTTCTGTAACTTTCGCTAAAATGGAAAAACTGAAAAACTAAAATGCAAAAATTTAATATTATTCTAAACGTTTATACTATCATTCAACAATTCATTTTAAACTCTACAATATACTGACTAGTTGAACCATCACTAATATTATTTTTTTAATAAGAAGTTCATTTCTATTATGTATTTTATGAGTGATACAATAACCAAAATAAAACCATAAAAAATTCAGTGTTTGTGACATACCGTTCCAAACGACAATATTTCAAAATTTAAAATGGTGTCTATAATATTATGATACCACTTGTATATTGTGCTAGTCTCGTTTTTATCATTAAATAAATAAAATATATGGTATATAATATGGTAAATATGGTAAATTGCCATTTATATAAAACTAGTTCATAACGCGCATTGTTGTTAATCATTTGACTCGTTGTATTCAGTTGAAATATACGTCATATCGGAATTATTCTAATATTTTTCAAATAAATATATAAAAAAAAATATGTTTGAATAGCAAAAAGCAAAATTTGAACAAAACCGTTTTAGTTTCCCCCGGAAAACATGTGAGTATATTTTTTCCAACCATGAATTTTTCAACAACGGTGTTCAATCACTACCCACCTCTGCATATTGAACGTATCGTCTGATAAATTCTACTGGTACACAATATATACTCGCACAACATACAAACACACACACACACACACACACACACACACACACACACACACACACACACACACACACTGCACACACTGCACACATATACACACACACGAACGCATGCATGTACACATACACACACACACATACTTTGCAATCACAAGGCTTGATATCTGTTTGTCCGTCTTAACAACATATTATACGACGTCGGTAAATCTTTTGTTTGTATTTTTTTCCTACTACATTACACACACGCTTCGCCAGATTTTCCCACACCGTATTTGCGTACTCGCAGACAACATGGCACCGATACGGACCCGTATCTTTACAGACGGTCTTTTAATAGCGTATACGTTATATAGCATCGACGACGATGTGTGGAAAATCATTTGTCTAATCAAACACATACTTGTCAAGCATAGCAAACATATGGTCATGCATACAGTCATACACTCATGCAAAATTCACGACCATGAGGATAAGTACAGGGTGTCCAATAAGTTTCGAAACGTACTTTCCACTTGCATGCAGTTTTTGAGCTTTCCAAACATCCCGCATACAAAATGTACCATGTCGGGGGAGGGGACCGATATATCCCAAATTAATTTCACTTGCTATAGACGTCCACAAACTACTTTATGATTGCACCTACTCGTACATGCACACAGTCGAGTAGACACACAAACGCGTATAATTTAACGGATTTTGTATAAAATATTATAACTATTGAGCTTTGGCCGATCGCATAATCTTGTGCTGTCTAAAATGTGTATTATGCGGTCACACATATCATAATGTCACTAAATAATATAAGGTTTACGTGTTACGAATTGACTTATATACGTATTGACATTGATTACGCGTATTGTTCGTCGATTTACGTAAACAGGAATAGTTATAGTAACACATCGAAAACTGTAAAAACTAAGAAGTTACATTTATACGGTCACAATAAAATTATAACAATATATATATATAATATGTTATGCTTATATGTGAAACTAATTACTATGTACTGCAATATTCCATCCAATTATTTAGGTACGAATACGTGCGTTATATAATATTATGTTTTTATCGATTATCTATAATATCGATACATTTATACGACGCAGTCTTTGGGGATTTCACTGAGATGAGAAAAGTGCCACCCAAAGTCGACCACGAGAACTTTAGTTAACGAGGTGTTTTTCTTTTGAGAATTGTGTATAATACTCAATTATACAATAAATTGAAAGCATGACATATTCGTTACTTTCGGAAAAAGAACTTTGATTATGCGATAGAATTCAACGAAAAGTTACACTCGTAGATTTGAGAACAATTATCAATGAATTTTAGATTTATAAATAAAACTGTCATTACAATACTAAAATGAGCTTGCAAAGAAAATTGTTTGGGGAATTTTGTTTTTAAGTTAAATTATTTTAAATAAATATATTTTGTCAAAAAATGGTTTTGTGTAAAAATTCCCATTTTTCTGTAATTCTGTAATTTTCTTATTTTTTTTTTCCTGGTGCTTTTAAAAATTATTGAAATTGTACTTTTGATCAGTCCAATATACTAGCTACGTTCACTTTCCTTTCAGAAAAGTTGCCGTAAAAAGAAATCGAAGTATTTTTACTGCTCCAAAAAAAAAAAAACACATATTTCAATATTTGTAAATTCAATATGTATATGTTACTGTGAATGACCGCAGTTGGTGAATGCTGATAGTCACCGGTTAATGTCATCGTACACCAAAATCATTGGTGAAAGTTGACTTAATGATTAAATTTTTGATCTTAGTAAACATTCACTAGTGAATGTCAACATTAATACAACGATATTGGTGAATGTTGGTAATTCCGATATTATTTAATCTAATTTAGGAATAACGAAAAGGTCACAATTATTGAACAGTATCTTATACTATATAGTACCTACTTATGCTGTATAAGGTATTGTACAAATTAATAATTTTGGTAAAATGTTTTGTTACCTTACCCAATTACTATTATTATATTAAAATTTAATATCAATCATTGATGTACAAAAGGATCAACAAATTTGCTTAAGAGAAGCTTTTACATCAAATTCGATAATTGGTGGGCCAGGATATACAAGATGTAACTATAAAATAAAATGTACCTACTACAAAAAAGTGTAAATGTAGAAATATTGGCATTTTATGTAGTACACAATGCCATGACAGTTTGTGATGCTGTAATAAATAATATTATAAAATAATCATAATTTAAATATCTAATTGTAATAAAAATATAATATAGTATAATATTGTTGAATAATAATAGTTCTAATTTTTTTGATTTAATTAAATACAATATGTTGTTTCTATATAATATAATACATATTCAACTTTAGTACTTTAATAATGTACTTTTAATAGGTAATGTACCTATGTCAACATTAACCAAAATCATGTTGTGTATGTCAACATTGACCAAAATCCTAACACAAATGTCAACTAGTAAATGTCTATTTTTTTTTTTAATTTTTCAATATTCACCAATTTATTTGATGTATGTTGACATTCACCAGGTGACTGTCAGCATTCACCAATTGCAGACATTCACAGTAACATATATATCACTCCGTCCAAAAGATAGAGTTAAGAATAATTTGTTGTTTTTATTTTGGTAAAACAATATTATTTTATTTTTTGCATTATAGTTAACATTACTAGAGCTATTAATTCAGATGAAATAATATTGTCTACATCTTCTTTTATTTTTAATAAGTTTTATGTTGTATAATTTTCCGGGGTTACGAATTACTATTACAGAAAATTACATGTTTTATTTTTCTATAAAAGCAAAAATCATTGATAAATCTTTTGGTTCCATTCCTAAAAAGTATAGTTAATTTTTGAAACATATCATGTGTATTTTTGCGATATAGACAATAGCTTATATTATCGTAAATATAACGTCACACCTAAATATAATCGGACAATAAATTTAAAAACCAATATACATGTCTAATTTCATTAAACTCATATTTATTAATGTACAATTCGATCTTCGAAATTCGTTTCTTATATTTTTCATTAAATGTATAATTCTTCTTATTTTACTTTAAGGTACTTAACTTATAATACGTTAAAAATCGAGCACGTAGGAATATAAATGAATAGAAAAAGTTTAATCTTTATCAGTTAAGAGTTTTTATTTTTTACTCGAAAAACGAATTAGTGCGAAGTTTTGCAAAGTTATTTTAAATTCAAATATGTGCATTGTGTAAAGTTAAAATGTATAACAATAAAACACAAAACTAATTAATGAATTGTTTTTCTAAAGACTCCGTCGAATAACATTCTAATTTTCAGACGAAAACAATTCAAAGGTAGAGTTTGTTTTTGGTAAAATAGCCTTGTATTTATAATATTATATTATATATTAACTATTTCTGTCCACTTTTCTTTCATTTTATATAAACTGATTTGATTATTAGCTATTATTTTTTCATCAAAATAAATCAGAAAAAATAAACCGATTTATTTTTAATTTTGGTTTAAAGTAAATATTTAAATTTAATAATAATAATAATCAAAATACATTTGTTGTATTCATATGAATATTACATAAATATAAAAATAGAGGAAAAAATATAAAAACTACCTTTTTTAATATTTAAAATGTGTTTTTTTCACTATGTCTAATAAAAGGTTAATTATATTTTTAAATCAGGCAACAAAACTACAGTTCATACATATTTCATATTTTTATTGGAAACATAGTAACATCTTAGCATTTAAACATAATCGTTTATATTTTTTAAGCAATTATAAAAATATAATATACAATCCGTTCAGAATCAAAAATCTTTAATTTATTTTTTCATCAATGTTTATTAATTGTATGTATTATACGAATGGCGTATACATCCACAGTAATGAAATCGTTTTAACTGGTCGTCATCAGCACAGTCACGTAATAACAATCGAGAAAAAAAATAAAAACTATGGTCAACTTAATAAATTGAAATTTGACTGTAAAAAATATTTCTTTCATTGTAGTTATATTAGGTATAATATCCCATAAATTCGTACAATAATTATATATATATTTTTTTTTTCATTTATTTATGAGGCTTTAAATACAAAGTTGGCCTTTTGTAATTTATGTGTCTATTGGTTACATTAAGTTACGGATGATTTTATTTTTAACATTGATATTTATATTGTATTTGCATATTAATGGTTGTTGTGTGACATCGTTGGTCCGTTGTCTTATATGTTCGTTGTGAGATCAGCCGTATTTATGAAATTAGTTATGGTTTTTTCTTGTTCTGGTCTGAGTTCACGACCAAGAAAAAAAATAACAGCCTTACATTTAGGTGTAAGCATCGAGTAAATGTTCGTACTTGAAAGCACGATGTGGGAATATTTTGAGGATACGTACTCTGAAAAAAAACATAAAATATATTTAACTTATTCGAAAGTTAGGAAGTATGTATTAGGGACTTTATTAGTAAAAAATTATTTAAGTATAAAAATAAACTCTACGAAATACGTAAAACCAGTTTAATTTACCAATTCTAGTGATATTTAAGATAAAACAATTTTACAATTATAATAATTAACTGTCATTAAAAAATGTATTATCAATAGGTTGACGGGATATTCGTTGTCTCTCCTAAGCCGTACAACCAGATCTTCACACTACAGAGGTGTAAAATCGTGAGAGAAATATAAAGCGTGGTTTCCCAGTGTTATGGATAGGGATTGCGTGATTAGCGACTTCTCGATGCGTAGGAAACTATGAAACTTCCCTCATATCTACAACGTGAGGCCGTGTCAAGATAGTACTTATTATGTACATGCATATAATAATACATAGTACAATTTACAGCGCAGAAATAAATAAAATAAAATTGAAATAATATAATATTGACTATTATGTTGGCATGATAATTACCATAATATTTGAAATACCTTAACGTGGGTCTTGTCATAACGAAACTTACACACAATAATCACAGATTAAGAAATAATTATTGGAACCGGTTTTTTGTCATTCGCTATGTTATGAGCGCATAAGAATTGAAACGCTTTTTTTTTTGTTAATTTCAACGTACCTGATATGACTAAGTATTTAAATTCATTGTTAAGTAATCGATAGTTTTATTCAAATCCTACAAATATTTTTTAACATTTATTAGATTATTTTTTAATCAACTTCAACAGAATTTAGGGTGATTGAATCCCTTGAAAACCCTGATTGCATAACTAGATCGACCGATACATTGCAAATTATTGGAAACACCGAAGTCTCTGTGTTTCACATGCCGGATAAACAAATCATTGTTTCCGACCCAGTTAAATTCTGTTTGCAACACATCTGAAAAACCATAGTATGACCATTCGTAGTAAATGATTGTCGAAAGACGTAAAACGTGAAACGGTTTCCCTGTATGTGGGTGAGGGTAAGTGTTCCTTACGCGTATGTCATATGTCATGTTTGTTTGTGAAGTGTTTGTGTGCGTGTGTGTGTGTGTATGTATTTTCGTCTTAAGGTTATACTAGTCTCCGTGGTGTACAATTTATGATAGACATCTGATGAAGGCTCTTTCTGTCTCCTGTACTCCGGTGAGTCATGTGATGAGGTGATATCGCATTGTCACTTGTTTCCCAAAAATATTTTAAACAGAAAACACGCACGACAATCACGGATCTCCCCCCTTCTCATGCGTGGGTATGTGCAATTCTATAGACGGGTATAAAATATAATGTTATTGCAGTCATGTGCGGAAATAATAACAATATTCGATGTTATAAAGCACTATGCAAACATTGAACATTTTTTCTCCATAGATGTGGGTTCCTATACAATGTGTCGGATCCAAATCTCGGAATACAAGGGTATAGCTAAAAATGAACGAGATAGTGATTTTAGAATAAAAATTTGTTGGACAGAAATTCTAATAACTTCATAAATAACACTAAAATAAAAATTACGATAGATAAGTTTATAAAAAAATTATAAAAGATTATAAAAACCATGTTAAAATGTTATTTGAATGGTTAGTACGACGATAATACTGCGCACGTATAGAAATTATAGTGCAAGAATAAGGTGACAGTGGTAAATAGTGTAAAATGATAACAATTACAGACAATTAATAAAATGTTAACTATATTATTGTAAAATCAACAACAAAATGGTAACGGAAAAAAATAGAGAGAACGGTTGACAAACGACAACGAACCATGGCTGTCGTTCTATTGACCATATCGAAACCAATAAACAAATATTTATTTCAGATCAGGTGACTTTATTTACCTTGAACAATAACGTAATTACGAAATTTTACAAATCGGTTTGAATTCCATTTTCATGCGCTCTCGCTGCGTTTGAATAATATTATCATATACCAATACAATCGGCTAACATTAAGTGATAAATTAGATTCTTATATATATATATACCACATAATACGTTTTTTTTTTTTTTAAACTTACCTTTATTTATTATTGTATTACAAAATCTATAAGCCGTGGGATGTTTTTATTTCGACCAATTCATTGAATTTTAAAAACTTAACTATCATTCGTGAAAATATTATTATTTATCTAGGTGAACAATTTGCTCGTATTTTATATGCTATAAATATATTTACCCAACACAGACATTATTCACGTTAATAAATAAACATTATTGTGTCACTTTTTAGATTCTGAAGGGAGTGATGAATATATTGATTTTACAATATATAACTTTTTTTTTTATGTCTAACGACACGGTTTGCAGCAGTAAAAATGCTTCAATTTCTCTGTATAGAAACTTAAATGAAAATAAAGTGAATGTAGCTGCAATGGTACTTCTGCAAGTCAAAAAATAAAAAATTTTAATAGTTTTCGCCTTTCGGTAAAAACCAAAAAAAAAAAAAAATACGGAAAAACGGGTATTTTTACACAAACCCACTTTTTAACAAAAAATTTTTATTTTGCTAACTCTAAAACGAAAAACTGCAAACACTTGAAATTTTCACCAAATCCAAATGTTTATATTTGCGTTTTTTATGCATGATTAAGTTTTCAAAGTGTTTTGAAATGTTTTGCCTTATTTATAGACAATTTAAATTTTCGATTTTTCTAAGTTTTTTTCTGTAAATACCTACCGATAAATAAAAATTTAATACAAAGTTATTAATAAGTTTTACTTATCGCAATTAAAAAAATTGAAAATCGTTATTCACAATTTTTTTATAAGTGCCAAAAGTTCAAATTTTTATGAAATATGTTGAAATTGCAAAATTTTGCAAGCTATTTTGTAGTTAAAAAATCATTAAATTTTTGGTATTTATACTAAGTTCAAATTTTAACACAAAGGTTATAGCCGAAGGTTTTTCTTCAAATTACTATAAAAAAATTCCTATCGGACTTTTAGATAACACATTTTTTATGAACGCCTGAAATTAAAATTTTTAAAAAATTGCAAAAAATAACGATTTATCCATATTTGATTTTAAATATTTGTTATAATTCAAAAAGTATAAGTCGTAGAAACTTGAAACTTTAATCAGTTATTTAGATTGACATTTTATTTTACTTATTTTTAAGCTATGTATAGGCATTTTAAATATTCAATTTTTTCTTATTAATTTTTGATAAAATCAATTTTGATGAGATAAATTACTTGACAATTTAATGGGATGTAACATAGAGTTGTTCTTGCTGTCTTTCAAAAACTATTGAAATACATAGGCACAATTATTTTTATAAGCGTTCAAAGAGCAAATAATTACATAATATTACATTTTAAATATAATTATATTATTATACAATATAAATATATATTCTAGACTAACAAATCATTTTTGTTCAGAATTCTTCATTGTATGCAATGATACCTATCATTGCATTTACATTTAATACATCGATTATAATGACCTTTGAACGAAATCCACTCCACAACCCTATTGCACAGCAGAGTGAATCCCCGTCCATTTTTTTTTTCTTTAAAATTGAATTACATTAATTATATCTTGTGTAAGCCTTTACATAAAAATATCAGATAATAATCAGTGATTTTTAATCACCAACAATATTTTGCATTGTGATTTTCAAACACGTTATAACGTAAATTAAAAACTAAAAATGAACCCAAATAAAAATTTTCAAGTGTATACTCGTATAGCTGTTCAGCACCAAGACCGATGGAGTTATCTATGGAACTGTATAGAACTATAGTATACTCTGTGTCAAATCAAATTTACTATGTCCATAGGAACTATAATAAATTATTATATTTTTTGACATTTTACAATAAGGATAAATGAAATTTACTCATTCATAAATACTAGCTGTAGTATAATGACTAGCACCACCGCTATATTCTTTGGCATATTATATATTACTGAATATTTAAGAAAATTATAATAAAGGCACGTCAATAATGTATTATTAGATTATCATTTGTCAGTATAGTAAAAAATTGCAATTTTATAAATCAAACCGTGATTGTACAACAAATGATCAAATAAGGTGACGAAAAAAAAAAAAAAAAATTCAAATGCTTAAGTTTATTATTAGCAAAAATGCTCGTAATTGAGTCGTGCGTTTATGGAAAACTTAACACTTACATCAGAATTAAGAGCCAGCATGGGTGCGTCAGACGTGATAACTGAATATGTATGTTCACCAGGAACATACATCATATTATGATGGCTGTTAAACTGCAAGAGGTTTCTATGTTGAAATGAATGAAACACCTCAAAAAATATACCAAGTAAATATATACAAGGTATTAACCATATATTAACCAAGATTAACCATTTATTAAACTGTATACATTTTAACACATTGCAATTATAATAACGTATATATTTTTTTTAAACTGTGGTATATTTCAATAATTCAACACTCATATAACAATTATTTTACAACATTCAGGTGAGTATAATATAAATTTAAGTTAGTTGAATAAATTATTTACATCTTTATATTATAACCAATTAAATGTGTCTTTCCAATACATTCACCAACATAAAACCACATTAGTACTTCGATAGCGACGAGTGAATTGACGGTGGCATCCTTGACCGTAATGGATTTCCAACAACCATTTTTAGCGTTTTGGAAAATATTGAAGATCCCATTTTTTACATCTGGTATGTCCGACAATTTGGGTGGAGTTAACTCCACTTTAGCATATTTTACAAAAGTTTGCAAGTTGGGCTTGGCTAAGGTAATAAATGAGTTCATATGACCAACTATTTTTGTAACTGCTCTACTCATTTTTAATACCTGTAAATTTGGAAACTAAGAATTATGTATTTGGATTACCGTCAGCAATTATAAAATATATTGTGCAAAGTAAATTTTCTTACCGTTATCAAATTCGAATGATTTTAATCAATTGAAAAAAAGAAAACAGTGTTCTTAGCGTACTAAGTTGAAAAATGTTCCAAGTTATCTATGTGTGATCGGAATTTTGTCTTAGAATGTGGACTATATTTATTCACAGTCAATATAGCAACGGAGTGCGTAGCAACTCAGTTTTGTTGTATATGAATATTATTATGTTTAGTAATTAATATTGAAATAATAACAAAAATAATTAATATCCAAGGACGTGACAAAAAAGGGCGTCGCGTCCCATTACTGTCGAAGTGACGACTTTTAAAGGCTTCAATTATTAATCTGTTTCGATGAAACTTTTAGGCTTATAAGCTTAATACGCAAAAAAAGTATAAACTATTTATTTTCAAGATTTATAAACAATGTACAAAATTTGAAGCTATAGATTTAACAGTTGATCCTTAGTTAAAAATGTCTAAAAATAATATAATATTTTCTCGATTTTTAACCGATTCAGTTGTGTAGAATACACTGAGCTATACACTATTAGTTTTGTACAAAGATAATAAGACTGATACAAGATAACAAGACATCATTGACTTACGTTTCATCAGAATTATTTCTCCATTACGTGTTTTCCATACCATCATTGCTTTTGAAATAAAATATGTTTTATGCAAACATAAAGTACGAACGTATACAATAGAGATTATTGCCGGATGCATGCTTTGTAATGTTCATCCTTTACGTTTGAATATCGGAATTCTAAACGGCGAAGAAAATGTTTCAGAGAGGTATAGGAAGTAAGTATTATTGTAACGGTGAATTTGATATAATAATTATTGTTCAGTTTAAAACAGTAGGAGGTTTATGAAAACAATAACAGAGCTCTTATAAAATACATTATTGTTGTATTTTAGTTCTGAGCAGTGATGTTTACGAACTATCAGGAAATCTAAATAAGACTCATCGGGAAATCTAAATAAAACTCTGACGGGGCGAAGAGTGGGTTGTCAAAGAGAGGGATTTAAACGTTATCGATTGCCATAAATAAACATCTGAGCCGGTTCAGATAGAAAACAAAGATATAAGTAAAAAGCCGAAAACAATTATTTTTGTCGACTGAATTGATTAAGTACCGAAGGTATTCACTTTTTATATATTTTACACTTTATAAATTAGAAATTTTCAAAATAATATTGGGAATGAAGTATAGTAAAAAAATGTACCCGAAAAAATGTTCACATTATTCAAAAACTAAGTGACTGTTTCCTATAATATTATATCTTAGAATAGTTAAATTCAAAATTGTAACGGATAATTTATCTAACAGTAAAAAATAGTTTTTATGATAAATATAATATTATTAAGTTATAAAAACTGATATATAAATCCACAAATGATCAAAATATGTTATTTCGGAAACAAAAAAAGCTGAAAATATTCTGGAAGTTGCCCTTTCTTAGATTAATTCTTTTTCCTGAAAAAAATAAAATAAAAACAAATAGTTATGAAAAATGTACCAAATTTATAATTAATATATTGCTCTTAATTTTATAATATTATTACGTTGTCTTTTTTCAGTTTCTAATTCCGTCTCATTATGATGTAGTTATTCATAATCAACACGTCAATATTTTGTTTTTATACAATATAAGCTTTTTAGTTCAACGAGTCTAGAAAGAAATAGGTTAGGTTATTTTATCATGTTTTTGAAGATTAATTAATAAAGTTTTGTTATTTTTTTAATATTTGTAAAACACGATAACAATATAAATTTTATAAAATAAACCTGAGTGGCTAAATGATCTGTTGTTATGCAATATAAATCTATTGATTGTAAATAAATTTCGTCGATTCCAAAACGAAAACGTCGATTTTCGTTCTCTCACGTTTGTGACTTGGTACGGAGATGTTATATTTTTGTCAAATTAAAATCTTTCAGTTTTTATAATCAAGACTGAAGTATACTAAATTTATACTTTGTAGACGTTCCCTGTGGTTCTATTCGTTTCAACATGGAATATTTCAGATTAAATCAATCCGAAATAGTAAGTATACCAAAATATATTCAATATTTACATGTATAAGACCTTGGTCGTATACAGGCGAACCCAAGACCATTTACTATCTGATCAGAAATACCCTGAATATGCCAGTATGTCACCCCTATATGTAAACACAAACATACACCCAGGAATTTTTTTTTGGTGATGGGTTCAAAGTCCTTCCCCTCTAATACAATTTTTTTTTTTTTTTTTAATTTCCAACTTAAATAACGTATTAACTATTGTAATTATATATATTTATGATACATATATTTTATATGTTTATATAATATATTTAAACACTTGGTATAATAATGCGGAGAATAATAATTAATTAAAAAACCGTATAATATTTAGGGGAGGAGGAATTAGAGTAATAAAATGTTTTTCTGGGTTCGTCTATGTATACACTATGTATACATAAATGTACTTCTTAATTTGAAGTAGTAAAAAAGGAAAGTAATTTTATCCATGTTTGTTACAAAAAATGAGCGTATAAATATTTTGCAGTTGTACTTAGTAATAATTATAATTGTAATTTATATTAAATAATATAATTCAAAATATTGATTATGTTCAGTGATTTATGTGTTGTAAATTTGTGTTTTTTTTTTATGAACTACTTTAATATAAAAATAATGAAATTATAGTAATTACAATTTATCTTTTGAGAAAAAAAAATCATATATACATGCACATTTGCTTAGTATATATAAATTGTTTGAGGATGTTTAATCAATGAAAATGAATCATTATCCTCGTAATAATGTGTGACTTAAACCATGAAGTCACCCATTAAAAAGAAAAAAAAAATACTTATGGGTGATTTGAAATATATTATATTATAAGTTTTTCTTTTTAAACAGACTTTCTATTTCTCATCAAACCGATAGGACGATCAGGTAGTAATAGTAGCAATAGACAGTGAAAATAGTTTTAATGTGTTTGTACTTAAAAATTGTACACATATTTTTCAATAACTTTTCTCATATAGCTAACGTGTATAGCAAAAAAAGACCGAGGGAGGTTGTTTTCCATCGAGTGTGTAAGTGTTCGCAAGGCCGTCTACAGACATTTTTCTCCGGGAAGGGGGTAGAGAAAAAATAACACACTATTACACTTGTCATAGATTCTGTTTTAAATATTCAATCGTAAAAAAAAAAAAACACAAACTGAAATTTAGGATTTAAAGTTAAACCATAAAATGCTTTCTTTAATATTATTATATCATTATTATTGTATTACCTACGTGTACCATGTTCCACCGTTAAACCGGTCCCTAGTTACAATATAGGGCGTAAGTAAAACGTCGAAAGTACAAACACATTTTTATCTAAAGGAGCGGGTGGGCCTTGTGAGCGTGTGCGTGCGTGTGTGGGTGTGTACGTGTGTGTGCATATTGCGACAAGTTTTCCGTTCGCATGCTAACCGTACGATTGGTTTTCTTTTCGCAGTCGGCGTTCCTGCACGCAAGACGGACGGCGGGCCCGGATCACTGTCTCGCGGTCGGCGCCAACCGTTTTGACGAACCGTTGACGGAACGGCAGTCGGTGGCCGGCGTGGTGCGGGAAAAGTGCGAGATGTGCCCGTTGCACTTTACCGGCAAAGCGCGCATGTGGCGGCACGTGCGCGCCTCGCACGACCGCACGGAGAACAGGCTGGTGTGCAGCATGCCCCGGTGCCGGCGCAAGTTCGTCGCGCTGTCCGCCGCCTTCGCGCACTGGACGCACCACCAAGCGGACGGTCCGTCCGCGCGCGATGCCGGCCGGCGGCGGCGCTTCAAGCGGGCGGACACGTGCGAACTGTGCGGCCGGCTGTTCTGGGATCGTCACGCGCTGCTCCGGCACATGGCCACGCGGCACCCGGACTCGCGGGACGGCACGTGCGACACGTGCGGCCGCTACATGGGCAACGGTCACGCGGTACGGAAACACTCCGCGGTCGAGCACGGCGGCGCCTGCAGCGGCTTTAGGTCCCGTCGAGCGGATAGCCAACGCTTGCACCGGATCCTCAGGCCGCGGCAGTGGCGCTACCCGATTTCTCGCTTTTCGCGAACGTTCGCGTCTCACAGCTATTTCTAGCTTCACGTGCACTGTCGGCGATTTTCGTCCATATTATTGTTATTGTCGTTGTTTCCCCCATTGCTATTATATACATCGCAATACAACCCATTTGTACATTTTTTCGATTCGTATTAATATAATATTTGATGAACAAAATTAATGTTTACGAGTCGTTTTATTAATGGTTTTATAAAAAATATTATGTAACACCATAATCTATGTGTGTGCCGAGGTTTTTTCACGGTCATCATTATATATATATATAATTGTCTCATCTCTTCCTCTGCATAAAACAAAATTTCTCTTTTTTTTTTTTTTTACCACCCGAAAACTTTTATTACAACGATCAAAGATCTTACACAATGCAGTTTAAAGGTCAATGCAGTTATACATCAATACTCTTAATATAGGTATTTACAAACGATGGGTTACATGGTCAGTTTTACTTGCGCAAATTAAGAATTTTTTCAGGCAGTCACGGAATTAATCTAAACCACTTGTGAAAATTAAATTTTTGTTCAAATATTTGTTTATATGGTCAAATAGTTGCGCATGTAAACACAGATTAAAACTATTTGGATAATAATCCTATGGATTTCATGTTGATAGCTTATATACTTAGCACTCCATCGGTGTTGGTGCAGTGCGGCTGAGTAAGAGCTTGCAGTACTTCATTGTTGGCTGAACTCGTACGCAACGACTTGCAACCGCACAAATTATAAGTAATGATAACTAGCGTATATGATCAGTCAAATTTAGCGTATGCAAACATAATATATTTCAAAAAAAAAGAAAGAACTTGAAAAATCATGTTAAGGTTTACTCAGAGTTAAAAGAAAAACTTTGGTCACGGTCGACATTCAGGTATTCTATGCGATCTAGTCTGATATACGTATATCTATATAAACGTGTTTGCAAATCATATTCATATTATATAAATATATATATAAATATAATAATATCAAAATTATAAAAGTGCACGCTTTACATTTTACAAAGTCAAAATGCAATCGCATATATATATTATGTTATAATATGTATATATAATAAAGTGATCCATGTGAGGTTCTTAAGCATATGATAATATACGATTGTAAATAAAATTGTTTACTCGTATAATACCTTCTGCACGTGCGTTACTATGATTTTTTTTTTTTTGCTTAAATACAGTCTTGTTATATTTGTTAGATACTAAAATGCATATTTTACATCAATTACTAGGTGAGCTATATTATATTTCGTATAGAAGTTAATAAATTATTTTTCACATAATGCCAAAGAATGTTGTCAAGATTAAGGTAAAATTGTATTAAAAAATAAGAACACTTGTCTTTTTCAAATCAAATGTTTTATAGGGTAGAGTAAAACATAATGGCTAGATAATAATGTTAATGTAATAATGTAATGATAAATGGATAATAATGTTCGATAGAAACAAACTGCTTAAATATCACGTATTAATATACAGAAAGAACTCTGTATGGTATAATATTAAATTATTAATTTTTATCGAGCCCAAAAACAGTGTGACTCGTCAGAGCGTATTACTATTCAGAAATAATTGTAACACGGGGTGGGAGGAACGATTTTCCGTAGTCACTCTCAGTGCTGTGGTTAATCACCACCTGGCGTTATTAATTGTCCGATGGGTGATCACATGACCAAAACGCCATTGTCTATGTGCCTATACACATACCCGAGTGTAACAATAAATAATAAATTAGCTCTTTAGGTTCGTTAATAAATAAGTAAATAATAATGATTTAATAAAACACGATGGAAATATTATAAAAACTCACAATAATGCGGATTCTAAACCAGCCGATCACTTACCTATTTTTAAATATAAGAATATATAAATATCACATGTAGGTACAATATTAAGGATTACACAAAAACATAAAACTGAAAATAATAAAAACAATCCATGTGATTTTTGTACGCAAGTAAATGTAAAAATTTGGTCTTCTAATAATGCTCAAATTATACAAAATATAACTGTATTATATTTCATCTTATAGTGGTAACGATTAATATAATCTAATAATAAAGATTTAGAATGTGGTAGGTTGTGCATTAGAAAAATACCTATGTAAGAACTCTCAGCTATATTATGTGTACAACACGCTAGTTGAGAGAACACATACGCGAGAAAAAATAAGCTCATAATGCTCTACAGAGCTTTACAATGATGAATAATGCACACAAATAAAGATTTTATATTATAATTTTGTGATACCGACATCTTGATCATCCAATACCAAAATTAAAATAACAACCAATGAACAAAGATATAGATATTGAGTATGTGATACGTGAGTTTGAGCTTATCAATCTTTAACCGGAAACATGTGTAACAGATGCTAATAATAAATACGTATATAATTAACTGATTAATAAGTTATATTATATCTGTAGTCATGGTGTGGACAGTTAATTTTTGTAATGTTCTATACAACTCTTTATGTGAAAAATCTACAACGTAAGTATTATAAATAAGTGTAAAAATCACTTTTCTAAAAAATATGCAGTGGATGAACGCATGTCTTTTGAAAACAATAATTACCCGGTACTTTTACGATGATTTTTAGCCAAATTCAGCTTTTAATTTGATTCAGTGTATTTATATAAATAACATTTATATTAATTGTCCTTAAAATAATTGTGGAATATATTTATTTCTTTTTGGTTCGTAACATGTTCTCGAATGTTAAACTTCTTTGAATAATATAATTTTTATTTTCATCGATTTTTTTGTATAAAGAAAAATAAATATACTTCTTAGAAAATGTCAAAATTATAGCAAAATTATCCCAGCACCTCCGTCTCCTTGGAATTTTGGAATTTCGAGTTTTTCCCATTATTCAGAAATGGTCATTTTATTTAAATAGTAGTATTTATTAAGTTTAAAAAAATACTCAAAGCAATAATTTCTCTATTAAACCTTTTGCATATACTTTAAAATCAAATTAATTGTAGCGTACAACTTTTGATGTATTTTTACAATACAGAAATCTCTTCACTTGAAAAAACAAATTTAATCAAAAAACTAAAACATTTTTTTCTCACCCGGAGACTGAATTAAATTATAAAATAAATTACTGCGATTAAAAATTAAACATCAATCAAACGAATTACGAACATTGGGAGTATAATACCGCTGTACATGTAAGACGAATGTATATAGAAAAATCTATTTTACTTAGATCTTAGTATCACGTGACTATCTAGTAATTATTGTAATAACAAGATTTCACCAAAAATTTCCAATAATTCGACATAGAATCAGTTAATACCTATGTATAATGTATTGTTGGAGTGTAGCATATAATTTCTAATCATTGACCATCTTGAGATCCGATAAGACTTATTTTTAAATATAATATAATAATATTTACCTACGGACCGATTATGCTAAGACCTGTGTAAATAGTTACAAATTTTATACCAAAATTATTTTATTTAACAACAAAACATTCACTAGTGTTAACGGTTATACAAAAGTAATTGATATTGAATATATTGATATACATACTTCTTCATGGTCTCGTGGATGTATATGAACAAAGCATCGATGACTGTAGCGATATTAAAATTAAATATTTCGACAGGTTGTAGTAGGTAACATTTGCATTATAAACATCTCAAATCGTCGATTTTTATCCTAAATATACACTTCGTACGAATAAACAGTTTATTCCAGAGAACAGAAAACAAAAGTATACATGTAATAGAAGATGTTCCATGGTCGAGAAAGGTGTGCCGCAAAACTGAAGTATAATATTCCATAGAAAAAAGATAAATTGCTCGTGTACAGTATGTATATTATTATGACGACGGTTGAGAACAATGCGAGAACGGATAGAAGTGAGAAAAAAAGGGGATAAGTGTCATGATATTATTATATACATATTTTACATTTAAGGTTTTCAGACTAGCAAGACATCAAACGTAGACAGTTTTCACCGAAACGATTTCAAGCACGACGAACTAAACTGTAGCCGGGAATGTTCTGGAATCAAACCGTACCCTTCCACGTTTAAATAAATTGGATGGGGTGGGATCGCAATAAGGGGATGTAGATGGGTGGGGTTGTTTAGCGGGGAGGAAAAACAAAACCGAAATCGTTTAAAAATACATGTATGTATAGATATACCCCGTATACTTACTCGCAGTACGTGCATATATATATATATATATATATATATATATATATATGCATTATATACAAAATGGAAGAGAAAAAATCCGCGTATTACCGCGAGCTATTGCAAGCGACGTGTCTCTTTGTGCCGCGTGTTTATTTTGTTTTAATTTTTTCACGCCGCTGCTGTCGCCGGGACATGTTAGGCGTGTTCCACTAGAACAATGCGAACGTCCGTCGTAAATCATTAGCAGCAGAACTCTGCGCAATCACAGTGGTATACCTATATATATATATATATAGATCCACGGAGGTGAGGCGTGTTTACGATTATTATTATTATTATTATTCGCGTAGTAGGTAGCAGCATAACGACTTTCGTTTCGTTGGCAGGAAAACGTTAAAAATTAAATTGCTTTATTAACGATTTATTTTTATTTTTTATTATACTTTTAATTACCTACCTAACGATGTCTTTTAAACGCCCATTAATATTCCACAGCTCTCTGGAAAAAATTCTACACGCCACCGGCCATTTCACGGACCCCAACCCACTCGTCGCCGAGCACAAAGCAGTTAAAAATCCTGCGTTTTATTAGTAGGTAGATTATTGTGCTCAACTCGCAGTGTAAACGCTAGTAACCAGGAAATGTATGAATTAAATAAATATAAATATGTTGCAGGTACATTATACACGACATATTACACGGTTACGGTTTTCGGGAATATTCTGTAACCGCCAGAAACGATATTTACAGTCTCGGCGAGAGGAGAGAAATAATGGAAACAACGGTGAAAACATAGCTTAATCTGACTTACGCGAAATAACAGAACCTATTTAAAGTCATTCTCCTCGCGTTATTGTCATGACCGAGCAATCAATTTTTCTTATTATTAAATTCTCGAGTGAGTTTCAAAAGAATAAACCCGTTACACAAACATGGTAAGTATACATTTCAGAGAAATACGTTTATAAAAAATAACAAACCCTCTCTCTCTCACACACACACTCATAGTGGCTTAAGCATTATAAGCCATTAAAGAAATAACTCTGTAAATTACGCCAAGTTATTTGAAGATAATGTATAATTAATCCATGTATGTATATATATATTTAAACGTATTTATTTCTTGACTGTTTAAAAACAATGTATAGCTTCAGTTCATAAACTGTATAAAACACAACATTTTTTCATATTTGATGATGAAAGGCAACCTACCTGATAACCGAAACGTGTGTTATTTCTCTCCGAGAAACACATCCGAGTAAATACGATTACAAGTAATATAATATATCGTTTATATCCATATGATAGTGGAAAACAGAAGAGCTATAGGAACTAAACTTTGATGGAATTTGGATGATCATCAACTTTTTATATAAGAACAAAACACCGGTGGATAAGGTAGTAAAATTGCTCGGAACTATTTATGTTAGTAAGAGCATGTCGAGCAATAAAAATAAAACAAACAATTGGGATATGGCTTTATGAGAGAATTTCTTAAGGCAATGTTTAGCAATGATCAAATAATTTACGCATTTATCGATCTGATAATGTGTGATATTTCAAACAATAATACATCGAAACGAGTAACTTTCGAACCAACTCTTATCATAATAGGTACCTATATTTAATAACTTGTGGTAAATAATGACATTAAATTGTGGTTAATTTATTAAAACAACAGTTGTTGTGATGTCACTGCCATGCCGTGTACTAATGTACTATGTAAACATGTAATTATAATGCGCTATTCGTTTATGTACACGAGTGAACCATGCCAAAATTGTTTTGTTTTTATATAGTCATTATTTTCAATTCTTGGCAGAGATTTTGTGTTTAAAAAATATTTTTAATTAAAAAAATACACACCTATATGTTATTTTTTTACACCTAATACGCATTTTATCATTTTTAAAATTTGATAAAACAAAGGTTAGTTATATTTGGTTAATACGTTTCAACGTCAATTCATATATTTACAGTTAATATGTATTAATCACATTTAGGTTGATCAGATCATAAAGGAGTATAATTTTATTCTAAGTTATAATGTCATGTGCATAAATTTAGCTTCGCTAAATCTAAATCCATCTTTTATAAATATTTTGGATCCTAATACATTTCTCCAATGAAAAAATGTTCAAAAAAAAGGTGCGCCAGTCATTGTCATATTCATATCAAACTAAGATTCAAATAGAACGTCAACGTTATTCAACATGATTAGACTCTAAAGCACCAAACTAGTGACACTATAAGTTCAAAATGACGTTAATAATAATTAATCACGAATATAAATATCACTGTGTTGGTAAAATCATTGCAATGTACATGGCGGACAGTGAAATGCAGTTAAATGGAATCAATAAACGTTTATATATTATTATGAAGTTAGTGTTTTAAAATCCATGACATCCATGACCACAGGTATTTATGCTATAGCATTCGACGAGTAGAACTCTACGTGACTTAGTGCATTGTTATAGAATCTATAGAGATTAGGTACTACGGTGGCCGGAGGAAATACACGGTTATAATCCTTTATACACTCGCGGTGGTCAGTCGGGTGCATTATATTATTATTATTGTTGGCACACGCGTAAATCATAAAATATCTTGTTTAGAGTGAGAACAGTATTATACAGGTATGTTATGATACACATTTCGGAATTACTGAAATAAGCCGACCATTGTTCGTAGACGGGATTCCTCAACAGTGGCACAGGTAAAATGCCCGAGCAGCTTATATAGGCCTGAACACGGCGGCGGGCGTTTTGCTTGCTATAGAATGGGGTTATTTTTATACGTACTAGATCCGGAGGATTGTTTTATGGTTTTCCCTTTTTCCTCTGGTTTTCCTCCCCACAACTTCTTGAATAAATTCTATATCTATATACATTGCCTTAAACAGTCGCATACCAATAGTCCAAATTTGAATTGCACTTAATATTTCTTCAATGAATATATAATATATTAAATAACACATACGTACAATGTAACATTATTATATACAATTTCAATGCAACAGTTAAAAAATTGTTTAAACAAGATCTGCATAAGCACATTAATCACGTGAAATATACATATGGTTCACAATTTTAAACTTGACCTCGAAAAAAATTGTCAAATAACGAATTTTTCTGATCACTTAATTACATTTACGTTGCTCAAAATGCCATAATATAACCACAAATAATATCTTCTCGAAATAAAAATCAGGTAGGTTAGGTTTCAATAGATACCTTTATAGGTATTACCTCATTTTATTATCATCATTGGTTATGCAACTATATTTACATCTGTTTTCTTCTCTGTGGTGGATTATTCGACGTCTCCGCTCAAATATGTTTGTCACCAATATGGTGTGGTAGGAGGTAGTGAGATGAAGTTAAGAATATTAGAAATTTAGGTATGTTTTATTTTATTTTTTTTTTTTTTTGGCTTGATAGCAAGCTTGAAAAGTTCATGAAATGAACATAAGTACATCCTCTATGTGTTTATTTTGAAACATCTGTAGGTACACACAAAACGGTTTAAACATCAATCAGCATCTAGTTAAAATTTAACCACGGGTAAGGCAAATCGGATTTATAAGTTGGTGGTTCACCCGAATCCCTTGGCACCTTTCTGCGATCTTAAACACGGGTAGAATCAAGGAGTTTATGATCCATGTGTCGTATCCGTTGAGAACAACGAAACAGTGAACAAAAACCGATATTAACTTTTAAGCCTCCGTGTATTTCGAGGCTTAGGATAATTTAAGGTGTGTACTGTTTACGCATAAGCACATCAACACGTTTGTATAACCCACGTAAGCTGATGAAAGTTTGAAACTATAATATTTGAAGGAAACATTTTTTTAACAGTCATCGTCCGGAATAAATTTACATAAAAAAAAAAAAATGGTATCAAATAATCTTCTGCTAATGATTCCCACAAATACACAAATTCTTATTCAACTCATTTGAGTCAAATAAAAGTAGTTGAGCTTTATGCATTATTATGTTATAGTTAAGCTTGATGAATATCATATTATATATATTTTCTTTAGTGAGATTTTAACATGAAATTATAATATCTCCAAATTATAATTTCTTATATAAATTATTATTTATATACTATAAAAATATACGTGTAAATTGATAAAACTCATATTACTATATTTGGAGGCCAGATTGGAATATAAAGTTAAGCGTATATTATTGCCTTATTAAATTAACATTTTTACCATAAAGAGCGTTGATGAGGGAAAAGTTAACAATAGAAGTGGAAAAACAAACATTAGCTGTGATTTTTGGAGAGAAAGATATGGGTAATTGAAAAGCAGATGTTGAAAGTCGCAGTGATTCCTACCAAAATTGAGTAGAGGGCAATATGGGCTATTGTTAAAACCTAATTTTAAAGTGTGGTGTGGAAGAAGACTATGACCTGGGGATATTTTCGAAAACTCATACGAATAGGATCCGCATATGTAAATTTTCATTTTCACATGATTATCTCTCAATAATTCGAATAATTCAAATAATTCGGAGATAATCATGTAAAAAGGAAAGTCTCCGTAAATGTATCCTATTAATTTTAGTTTCTGAATAGCCTTTCAGTACAGAATCTTCTATATTTGGTTATGACTGCTAGGCTTATCTTTAGGAATTGAAGCAATGAGCAGTAGGGATACTTTTGATTAATGATCAATATCCAAAATCACAGGATTTTGAAAGGTTATCCCGTTTCATACTGCATATAATATGGTCATGTGAAAGGTCAAGAATGTTATTAGTTTTTTTTCTATTGTTTAGTATAATAATATGTTCATCGATTTACGTGTTTGTTTTGAAAAACACTGAGATTACAAAAAAAAATAACTGGAGTGGCAGTTGAAGGGTTTAAATTATTCAAAATGATTTTTATGCAACTGAAAAAATTAACCGAGTATTTTTATACCAATAGCTCACTGTATTTCCTGTATCAATCACTGTTCAGAACCAATTTAAAATAAACATTTGAATAAATATATGTGCATGGCAATAGAATTTCAACTACACACGATTTATAAATACCATGAACGTATGCAAATTATAATGCAACATGAAATGTATATTATTAGTTGTAAATGAAAATCGATAATAAATGGTGCATTAAAAAAAAAAAGTGTATTATATCATTCTAGAGGATAAAAACTACGCCATCAACTTTGTACAGTTTGATTTATTTATTTCGATATAATAACCGTAAAGCTTCGTGGTCACCAACTATTTTCGAGACCAAAAAAAAATGTCCCATTATACTCGCACGCCCTGCAGCTACCGAATACCTGTAGCTATATAATGGAATTGAATGTTTTTATACGGAGTGCGGAATGAATAGAAAAGCAAAAAATCAGCAGTTCTGCAAAACCACATAAAACGTTTCCATGTCAACAATACGACAATTATTTATTACGGTACGCATGGGTACGTAGGTAACCGATAGAGATATTTCGACAGCTGTAGGTACCGAAAAATATAATTACGCCAGACGAATAGTTTGTTAAAAGTCACCTGTACCGCAGGCAGAAACACTGCGAATATACGAAAGGACTGGCTCATTTATTTGTAATAAATAAAATGAAAAATATTCCTAACTACCGCGATACAGCAGCCGAGAATTTTATTGACGATGTAGCGTGCAACCGACTGGAATGTATTATAGTCGTATTATGGTAATGGAAGAAGGTTTTAAATAAAATAATCAATGTAAAACTTCACAATTTATTGTATATAACTTCTAAGATTGATACATTTATTTAAAGTGCATACAAAATTTTTCTAAGTCAATTTAATTGATTTATTTATCTGACTGGCGTGAAGGTGCTTACTACTGAATGGACTAAAGCGCATCTACTTTAGGTCTATTCGAGACATCCTTATCTATCCTGTAATTGTATGATAAAAGATTCTTTTCCTTCTTTCCCCGTAAAACATTATTTGCAGGTGAACAAAATGTGGTTGTTATTATATTTTAAACTCTGCTTTTATACTAATAATTCGCTTGTTTGCGAGTAGTCGTGTACATTTATTTTGTATGTTTATTTGTACATCCCAAGCCTACGCACACGAATTGATATTTTATACGTAACTTAAAATTTACTTTAAAATATTGTGATTAAAAACGCTCCGACAAGTAGGTACTACATAAAAAAGGTACCCTCAGATCAATAATAAATTGATGTAAAACTAATTTCTCCTTTAAATTTTCTATTGTATTTTAATACCATTGTATTATGGTACCTAACGTGCGGAGAAAGTTAATGTGACCTTTTTGAACATTTCGTTTTTTTTTTTTTACTCATCGACTATTCTACACGTTGGACGAACGTACAAATATACAGGTATAAAAATATAATATAATAATTTTTACGTCATTGATACATCTCTAATGAATACGTTGTTGAAGTTTTATAGAATGATAACTTTACATGCGCCGACCGGTCGCTTGTATTAGATTTTCAAACAAATTTTATAAATTAATATATGTTACTTTGTAGTAGTTGGTCTTTTATGTTTTATATATAGAAAATTAATTCATGATAATACATATTGTAATACGCGTAAACTCTGAAATGGTTTAATCGTTACTTAATTTCAATTATTATTCTATTTATATTAAATTCAAGGTATATATTATATAATATTATATAATCGACGAAAAATATACCAAAACTACCCAAAATGTGTGCATAGTGGGAAACTAACATTGGTACATTGTACAATATTATTATATACACGTTATAGACACATGACAATAATACTACCTATTTAAGTATGATACAACATTTTTATTCATAAATTTATCCATCAAAAATTGTAATACAAGTAACAATTATTCATCTTCCATCATTAATACGATATATACATTATTACTATCATCTATTTTATGATACGGTTGTGCCTTAAATGTGTTATTCTGACAATATCAACGGTAATGCGTATGGTTTGTGATGCAATAGGTAACACGGAGAGATAAAACTGGTCGGAATGAAACGATTTAGTTTTACTGAAGAAGTTTTTTTCCATAATCGTCAAACAGGCGTACGTGTATAGTATGTGCACGCGTATACACAAACACAAACACACACACACACACACACACACACATACACATACACATACACATACACATACACATACACATACAAATACGATGTATTATTACTTTTATTACAGATTCAACGATGTGCAAACTTTTTACTCTAATAACAATGAATTTGAGATATTTTGTTTTAATACTTATCTCGTCGGCGATGGATTCTTGCGTGAAATTATCTCGATGACTTATATATCCGTCGTTTATATTTGAATAATTTGTATAAACGAATGACTAGTATAGGTACGACTTTACACTGAGGAAGAAACGAGTTAAACATAAATAAACAAATAAATAAGATACATTTATATTTGTGTGTATTATATATAAATATCATATTACATACATATTATATACTTTGTAATATTTTTTTCGTCGTAAATAACGGAATACGACTTCACTGCCAAGTTAACCATTAGGTTCTTCAGATACATTTTGTACTTTTCATTTTCCCCTGGCCGTATCGCAAACGAGTATCGGAAAGCTAAATAAACGCTTAGTTGTCAGTAAACCGAGGACGACACGCGACCTCCTATCTTGGCACGGCACACCGGTTGTTCCTTCGACCCGTCGACGTTTTATGGCTATAAAATCGTATAAAAGCGTCGTTTTTACAACGTTTCTTCCCCACTCTTCTTCCACTGCGCGTCATTCTCTTCCTTAAGAGATTGTGCACTCCTACTTTGGAGAAGCCAAAAAAAAGGAAAAAAAAAAAAGAAAAAAAAATAACACAAAGAGAATAATATCACTACTGTCGGTATTTTTATTGAAAAATAATATCGGATCGTCGTCGGGGAAGAAGGCGTGGAGATACGATGTATAGCAATAATACTTTGGTTGATGTTCTAGGGGGAGAAAAAAATAAAATAAAACCGAGTAGCTATTTCGTACGACGACGACGTCGCAAAAACAATCGACGAGACTGAGAGTTGTTGTTTTTATTATTTTTAGTTTATCCTGACGATGACGTAACCACAGCGCATAAAACGCTATTACAAGTATTACAATATTATAGTATACACATGTATGATAACATATAATATAATATCATAACGTCTTTTGAGTTTTCGTTTTTATTATTTCTTTGAAATCATAACCAAATACGACGCGTAATTACTACACGATCGTGCAATGATAATAGAACATAACAGAAATAATTAATGAATAATAATGCGTATAGTAATCATAATGGTGAATTGGTGATTAGGATTGTATATTAATGAAAACAATGCATCTGCAGTGCAAACTATATATCAGGGCTTACAACAAAAAAGATTTTTTCTAATTTTGATTTTGATTTAAGATACAGATTTTTATTATTTTTGATTTTGGTTTCGATTTCTAATACAGTTTCGGTTTTTACCGGTTTACACCGATATTCCATACCGATTTTAAACTCTGCTATATATATATATATATATTATTTTTTTACCTCTGAATATACACTAGACCGAGATGTGGTTCGCAACGTGGTTTACGATTGAAATATAATAATGGCGAAGAAAGAGAATATAAGATGAAACTGCGGTATGGTGGCGGTGGTGGTGATTGTAATTTTTAAGTATAATATATACAGTATATTTAATATTAAATTTAGAGGTGCCATAAGGGTGGAAAGGGATAACGGCAGTGTGTATGTAAAGCTCATGTGCAGGCACAAGTACGCATGGCCGGAGGGGGAGGGGGGCGTACAAGAAAACGGCATCACACACGCATCGACGGAGTTCAGTACGGCGGAAATATTATCTCTTGTGCTGGGGCGGCGAAATTACGAGAAAACGACGTATACCTATTATTATCATGACATTATTATGATATTATATTTATACATTGTATAGTGTTACTAAATTCACTCCGATATTATAATATAATAAAGTACAATAATGCGGGCACAGTGGAGCATGTATAATACCTACATATTCGACTTAACACCGTCGTTCACTGAAAGTCGAACGAAAAGAACAGGTGTGTCGCGTACTACAGTATTGCAATATAGAGGTATGCATGTGATCCCGGGGAAAATTATTACTGTCAGAATCAATGTAATAATAATATACACTCCTCGCTCGTACACTAAGTGTGCATAACGCTGTGTATACAACGCACTCGAGACGATACTTTTAAACCCCACAATTGATTTCGCACGATCTGAAGTCAAAGTCGTGACGTGAAAGCCACCGTGCGCTATGTGTACGCGTTATCGTCGTCGTCATGTATAGCTGCAGTGGTTTTCAACCTTTTTTGGAACGTGAGCTCCCAATTTTAATTTTTTTATAATATGACCCCCCTTAAAAAAAAAAAAAAATGTTGTTTAATTCATTGAAATTTGATTTAATAACTGATAAAATATTTTTATGGTATACTATCGAAAAATACTTAAAAAAATAATTAATTTATAATACAATTAATACAACATGATTTTAAAACATATTGTTAAGCATTTACGATACATTTCTTCGTTGATAGAATGGTCCGTTGTAGGTTTCCGACAGTTTACATTTTTTATTCACACTTGTACTTGAACAATTTGAAGATCGTTTAATTAAAAATTTTAAAACAGTATAGTAGTTACATATACATATTCCGTGACATACATGTGCTACCCAAATGATACCTAGGTAGAAAGTGGTTTTTAAAAATATTTGCTACTGAAACTGTTCAAATATACCTACGTATACGATACGAGTTACGAACAATTTCATAATCTTTATACGGTATCGTCCGATAATATTACGCTCTTGGGCATGTTATTGTATAGAAATATAGAATATAGGTATAATAGATCATATATTTCTAAATAATATGGAAAATCATGTTGTCTATTATTCTTGACGACCCCCCAAACCTATCATTCGTAACTCCTGGGTTAAAAACCATTGGTGTAGAGCATAATATTTAATATTGGACAGAAAATATAACACGCCCACGCGCTGGTTGGTCGTTACGTTATTATTACGTAAACGCATATTGTAATACAAACTTCGGGGAGTGACAAATCGCTAAGTGGATGTACGCGTATATGTCTGTTTTGGTGGCTCGTCTATGTGTTAAATCGATATGGTTCTTAATATTTTTTTGGGCACGCGGACCACTGTAGAAATAATCTCTGAAGCTACTTTACATATAGTTACGAGGATCCTGCCAAATTTTCGGGGAAAAAAAATTTAGTTACTAAACTTTTCAAATTAATGAAAACGTCCACGTGCGTTGCGCTTGTGTATATAACTTCCCTGCAAGAATACTATAGCGTCGCGGATCCATGACACATACGAGTGGAACCTCCAGTGTTCAGACGCTATTACTCCTCTGTGCATCGCATACAATGATTTTCTCGTTAATAGATCTTATGTGACGACTTAAACTGTCATTAGACATACAATGATAATGTAAATTATTATTAATACTATTATATTATGCAGAATATACTAAGGTGGTCGAAACTAGACGATTCGATTACGCGCAAAAAGGTTTACTGGTTGGATACCATGGAGCATAGACCGTAATCAATAAGAGAAAATATTTGATTATCTCACTCGAAATGTCTGCTTTAACAATTAATGTGTTGAAATACTGTCATAGCCTAGCGGCATAAGGTGGCTGTGTGTGAAGTAAGCCACTATCGCCATCTCCCAAACTAACACGTAATTGAATTATACAGAAATAATTGTTGAGATATAATGGCCACAATGTCAAAATATCCTTAAAAAAAATAGACTTGTTAAATTTGAATGCAATGATAGATATCATTGTATACGAATAGCGATTCTGAACGGAGTTAATATGTTTGTCTAAAATGTGTATATAAAAATATAGTAATTTATATTTAAATTGAATAATTATAATGCAATTTCGTAAAAATTTAAATTTCAAACAATCATAAAATGTTTTCCTTTAAGTCCGGTAGAAAATTTTTTTATATATTTTTGAAAAGTAGCTTATGGGTAATCTAGTGTTAAAATTTTGAACCTTAAGTATAAACAGAAAACATTTTATGAATTTTCAACTACAAAATAACTTGCAAATTATTGCGATTTCAACATATTTTATACAAATTTGAACTTTATGAGATTATAAAAAAAATTTGGGAGAAACAATCTCGATTTTTAGTTACAATTACTATAACTAATAATTAATCCTTTAATACATTTTCAAGAGTTTTCGGACAGCCAAAAAAATTTTATAGATATTTATTTTAAAAAAAAACTTACAAAAATCGAAAATTTAAATTATCTATAAATAAGTCAAAATACTTTGAAAACTTAACCATGTATAGAGAATGCTAATATAAAGATTTGGTGAAAATTTTAAGTTGTTGCGGTTTTTTGTTTTTGAGTTAGAGTATTTAAAAAAAAAAATGTATTTTGTAAAAACGTGATTTTGCGTAAAATTTCCTGTTTTTTGTAATTTTTTTTATCGTTTTCTTCAATTTTTTTAAAAGGTGACCGTGTTTTTTTTTTTGTGTTTTCCTTATATATTACAATGATTTAAGGTAGGTACAAATATTTTCTACTACCATTTCATAAAATACGGTATTTACTGTCCCTTTCATGTTTGATGTTTAAATTATCCTTTGTTGACTAGGATGTCCAACAATCATGAAATTATTATTGTATCATCCCAATTTCTATGCAGTTCAAAAACTCTAAAACTTCATAGCCAAGTGAATTACAAACTAATAACAAAAGGCTGTAAATATTGTTTTCTAGAAAAATTAATGCCATTTTTGTCCTATCTGGAAAGTAAAAATGTTTTATCAAGGAAAAAAAAATTACAATGTTTTGTGTTCCTTGTAAGTTGTGAGTAGAATTAGAATACAATAATAGCAATTCTGTAATCTTTATAATGGATTACTTAAATCATTATTTACAAATGAAATGGTTAAAACATAACTCGTGTATAATAATTATGGTTTTCCATGATTTTTTCATGTCATGTAATTATTGTTGGAATCAGAAACTTGGTGAACAATTTTTTTTTTCCATCATAAATAATATAAAAGAAGCTCGAAACTTCAAGGCCGGGTGAGTTAGGGTTAGGGTGGGTTAAAGAAATAAATTATATTGCTTTATTGGTCTTTTAAATTTGAAACCAATGATACCATTACTTTTGAAAATACAATAATGAGTAAAAGACGTTTGGTGGATCAATTTCTAATAATAAAAACGAATAGTAATATATAAAAATATAGTAATAAATAATAATAATTACCAAGTAAATTGTTCACGTTGCCAAGACAACTAAAATAAGAAAATATACCAATTTCGAATTCCGAATTATAATTTTTGGCAATCTATTACAATGTCATTCTTCTTCATTATTCGGAGAACTGTTGAGATATTCAAGAAATGACCTCCTAATGTACCAACTAGATGAAATTCCTTTTCAGAAAAGTTATTTGTTTATATAATATATTGTGGAGTACTCCATCAGGTTAAAATCGTATTAAAAAAGACATAAAAACACATGATAAAATCAATACATTCTTGGTTTTACACAGAAAATTATTGAACGGCATTTTTGAAAACTAGAAAAACGACATTAAGTTTTTCACAATTCGATTAAAAATTTAATTAATACTAAAATAGCCTCTGTAGTTCTACAACGTATGTCACTAGTAGAATAGAAATAATAAATATTTTTTACTAATTCATTATGTTTCATGGCATTATAAAAATATCAAACGACAAAGTTATACCTTTTTGGACAATGTTTTTAATTTTATAAAGTAAAATTCTGATTCTTCTTATCGTGTCCAGCATTCTGAACATGAATATAGTTTTTCCGTGGATTATTTTGAGTTTATCAATATTTGTTTGAATTGATATTATTATTATTTTTTTAGGATATAATTGTTATTATTATTATTATAATTATTATTAGGTATGATTATTTAGAAATTGTGATTGGAATAGGTATGACATGAGTTACTACCGAATCAGTTACGAATTTGGTTTATTCGATAGTTCATAATTTAAAAACATTAAATAAATAATAGTAATTCAATGTCATTATTAAATTGTAATCTTAAACAACAATGCGATAAATATGAACACAAGGGTGATAAAGACCACACATCCCCCTAGTTTTAATATACTTGTTACCTATGTAATACCGAGTAATAAGTTTAAACACATTTTTTTTACCAAAATAAAATTGCCTTGACACTCATGGCTTTGAATTGCCTATTCCTTGCGCCGTGTTGAATTTGAAAATTAAAATACATAAATTTTTCTATGATTATTTTAAATATTATGTATTTTAATGCAAAGTTATAAAAATATTCTCCTATAGAGCACTATATTTTTAGCTAGTGGCTGGTGTAATAATATTATGCTTTTCATAGTATAATAATGTCCCCGGCCAGCATTTACATAAAAACTGCTAACTATATGTGTAAACACATTAGTTAAAACGGAACCGACTGATAATAAAAACCAAGACTTAATATTGTATAATGTATATTAAATAATAATAAAATAACCTTTGTTCGTCCTGTTTGAAATTGAAATGTAATATCCATAATATTATCACAACCAGTTCAATATTATACCTATTGTAAAATGCCACTGCATATTTTGCAATATCGGTGGCAAATAAATTGAAAAATACAACAGTTGTCTGGGAAAATATTTGTTTTTTAGCTCTTTCATATAAATGTGTTTACATTTTTATTTCTTTACATCGAGCTTCAAAAGTAATATTACGCTCGCAAAACAATAATTCACTGTCAGTTGTACATTTTGACGTGCGACAACCACGGAACGATATCGCTCGGCATATTATATTATATTAGTGCTCCCACGTGCCTATACTACCGTAAGCAATTATTACGACGAGAATTTTTGCTGCTGGTCCGACATACATCAGTAAGAGTGGTCGGTGGTGGTGCGCAGTGCTTTCCGAATTGTGAGAAATTAAATCTGAAAACTCGCTTAAACGTTTTGGGACCACGGAAGAGATATTCCTTCTTCTTCCCACGGAAACCACGGATTCGTTACACTTGTAATACATTATGTAAAAGTATTCGTTATTGTACACGTGGACCAGTACTGGATTTGGAATATAATATGATGTCCGGTGAAAATTAGTTTCCCGACAACGCTGACTTTTATTTACATTTATTTTTTTCAGATTTTCTGTTGATTCAGATTATTTTTCGCTATACAAATTCAGGTCAGACATTATATGACTACATGATCCTGGAGAATTTATTTGAATTTTTAATGATTTTAAATAACTGATATACTTCGAGGTGCTTCGCATTCCAACGGCACCTATGTACAATTTCTCAATCTCTAAACGACTCTCCTAGATTTTACAATACTCATGCGTGCGACGTGCTTCAGGTACATAATAGTTTATCGTATAATTTTCATATTTTAATAAAATATGTGAGTTCAATTTTAATTCTCTTTTAACATTTTTTTTTTTTTTTCAATAGAAACCTTTTTTCGCTATGTATATATAATATACATTGAGTTTTTCAAGGTATTCTGATATTCAAGAGTTTTATGCAGTGCAGTCTTACACAGACAATACCTATTATAGTTGCTGTAGTTGATCATTATACTGCAATGATAATAATCGTTGAATCGTAATATTAGGTAAATAAGTAGACATTTTGCATACCATAAACTATAATGGGTCAAGTATCTTATTTAATACTATTAATTTATTTTATACAATTATTTTCCAGTTGCTATGGAAACGTTTCAAAACGGAATTTAGTTCGATGAATATGTCACAATCGATAACACTGTTAATCGTTCATGGAAAACAATTGAATGGGCTGCACGAATTTTTTATTTTAAATTAATGACGGCTATTATAATCACCATGGGCATTCGATGAAATGAATGTCTTACGCGTGTACTAATATAATTGAAAAATAGAGAATTTTTAAGAACCATTTAACACTGAAAAAATTATAAAAATAATAAATAAATTTATTTATAAATTTAAAAATGACTTTATCCCACAATATTATAATACGAATATAATTATTTAGGTATAAATATCTCGGTGATTTTCTTCTAGTAACCTTAAATTTATGACAAAAACATTTTACAAACCAATATAAAATGATTAATTTTTATTAATTTTCTTAAATATTATAAATCGGTGATCACAGTTCCAATTATATTTAAATTCCCTAAACTACTTTTGACTACAGTATTCAGATATGGGTCTAAATTAAAAATAATTAATATAATAAATAAAAGTTTTTAAATTTAAACGGTTTGAATTTTATATGATTTATTTATATATGATAAACATGATTTATTGATGAATTTATCAAAACATATAGGGCAAAAGTTATTATAGGTATATGTTGTTGAGCCGAAAGGACAACATTTAATTACGTCGCTATGATTTATATTGTGCATCACCTATTCAATTATTATAGTTTTATTGTTGATCAAAAATTAATACCAATAATATTATTTCAATTACTGTTTTCGCCTATTTTCAAGTACAGATAGACATAATATACAAACATTAATTTATACCACATAGCTTTCACCAGTCTGTGTGAGGCGAATCCGACCAATTCTAGTTGAACTATATTGCACCACTACTATAAACATACTCACAGCCAGCCCATAACTGTCGGTCGGTGGTGCACAGCGCAGTTTGTGAAGTAATCGGTGTCCACTGCCCGGGATACGTATTCTATTATTTGATACAACCCGACCCAAAACAATAGGTATTATTAAACTAAAAATGGCTGAAAATACTGATTACTATAACTCCACCCTTTAGGGACACTGAATAACGGTTCTCTATACCTAAAGTTGTAGCTTTGATACCGTTGTAGGTAGGCTAGTGCTTTGTGTAAAAACGTATGAAATTGCAGTTTGCTTGGCTAGATGATATTATGCTTACACATTAACTCGTTTTAAATTATAGACAAACTGAACGGAAACTAAGAATGCAACTAAATGTTTTAATAATAATAATAATAATATCAAGCTATTTGAATCAAAACAATATTATATAAATAAATATTGTATGGAATAGCGAAAACAATTGTATTTTACCTCCAATGATACGGTAATAAATACTAACTTATATATACTGCCGAGTAGGAAAAAAAGGATAAAGTATAGTCACAAGTACCCGAACCAGAAAATGTTGGTAAAAAAAAAAAAACAAATAAATAATACAAATTAATATTAAAATATGTGTGAAGAGACCTAAAATGCTGCAGTTGAAGTTATCGAGCCGTGTTAGTGGTATTTGACTTTATAACGAGTTTTATTTAAAGAAAAAAAATATAATCAATAATCCTTTCGATAACTTCTGACGTTCTATTGTATTTATTAAATTCCTTTTAGTTGTAAACATATTTTTGTTCAAGGAAAAGTAAGATAATAACAATATATAATTTTCTATGTGTATAGATATTTTGCAACAAGATTTATTATTAATTTCATCGACAACAAAAGATCAAAAGTTCTTTTGGCTTCACGTTACTATACAGATATAATAACATCAGTAGTGCAATTAATATTATACAAACGAGTGCAAGAGGTTCGAACCAGAAGTCTTTTAGAATAATCATTTTTTTTTTTTTTACGGTATAGAAAATAAATGATATTTACTTGTATATTTTTTTATGTAATAGAAGATCATTAACAAAAAAAATAAAATGAAAATTCTCTGAATACCATGACGTTATAATTACAATGACCCGTTTTTAATTTTTTTTTTTTTATTACTGTATCTTTTGTTATTAAAATTTCAACGAGATGCATAAATAAAATGTTATTTTATGTTGAACACCATAAATAGGCATATAGCACAATTTTTGAATATTATTGCGTTTAATGTTATAAAACTATATTATTACTGTACACTATATATTAATTAGTTGAATTTAAAAAACATTGAACTGTTTTTTTTTTTTTTAATACTTGTGTGTTATAACTTAGTCTTAATATTTCCATATACACTCGTTTAGTAGTTAAATACATTTTGAAAATACATACCTGAAAATTTAATGTACTTTATATTATATTTGTATGCTATTATGTTCGTGTTGCGAAATTGGAAAAGAAATAATATGCAATAATAAACTTACAAAATCGTTGTTACTTCAATAAAAATTAATTAATGGTCCCCATTATTAAGACATAATGGCAAAAAGTATTAATTTTCACGTCCTGTGATCATTTTACTATTACGTTGTTCTCATAATTTAGATATAAGAAATAGGAAATAATATAAGTAATAACAAATCAGCGGTGTACATTAAATATAGCTCAATATTAATGAGTGTTTGTGATTACCATTCAAATCTGACAAGGTACGTTTTGTTATTTTTTATGATATGAAATCACGTGAATAATTTAGTGTTTAATTATGTGCACAGTCGTAAGGACTCAAACCGGATTTCATATGACATTTTTCCCGGCGTCTGTTTTTACACTAATGTAAATAAATATAATTAATTTTCCAACGAGGGTCGGCTGAATGTTATGAATACCTAACATTATTTAAAATATTTTATTTATTTATTAAAACACCTTTAACTATTATACGTTCCATGTATAATTAGATGAATTTTTTTCTTTTTTGTAAATCAAGTCTTGCATAAAGAGAAATATGATAGCCCAGATGATTTAGTTGCTCTGGGACCCGCCAAAAGCTGAGTAATAGCCATATCCGTATGTATCCGTACTTGAAACCAAGTACAAAGAAGAAATTTGGTAACTAAAAATGGTATCTTTTTGCATTTTTGGTGCAAAATAAATCAATCGGTTATGAAATATAAATAAATATAATAGAAATACAATAATAATCACATCCCGTTGTACACGTTTGTATTATAAATTATACAAATTTGTATAATTTTAGATTCTGAACGGAGTGATGGAATCTATTGGTTTTACAATGATGTGTGTTTTTTTTTTGTGTCTGAGGACACGATTTTTGCTTCGTAAAAATGCTTCGATTTTTTTAAACAGCAACTTTTCTGAAAGGAAAGTGAATGTAGATAGTACTTAGGCAAGTCAAAAATCCAACTTTTTCAATACTTTTTTAAGAAATCGAAAAAAACGATTAAAAAATTACAAAAAAACTGGAAATTTTACGCAAAATCACGTTTTTACAAAATACATTTTTTAAAATGCTCTAACTCAAAACCGAAAATCCGCAAAAACTTGAAATTTTCACTAAATCTTTATATTGTCGTTCTCTATACATGGTTAAGTTTTCAAAGTATTTTGATATATTTTTACTTATTTATAGACAATTTAATTTTTCAATTTTTGTAAGTTTTTTTTTTAAAATATCTATAAAATTTTTTTGGCTGTCCAAAAACTCTTGAAAATGAATTAAAGGATTAAATAAAAATAATACTAATTGTAACTAAAAAATATGAGAGATGGTTTCACTCAAATATTTTTTATAAGCCCATAAAGTTCAAATTTGTATAAAATATGTTAAAATCGCGATAATTTGCAAGTTATTTTGTAGTTGAAAATTCATAAAATTTTTTCTGTTTATAATTAAAATTCAAAATTTTAACACTAGGTTGTCCATAAGCTAATCTTTAAAAATATAAAAAAAATTTCTACCGGACCAAAAGGAAAAAATTTTATGACCGTTTAAAATTTAAATTTTTACGAAATTGCATTATAATTCAATTTAAATATAAAATACTATATTATTATATACACATTTTAGACAAACATATTAACTCCATTCAGAATCGTTATTCGTATACAATGATATCTATCATTGCATTCAAATTTAACAAATCCATTGTAATAATGACCTATCCTATAAACGAGGTACACTCCATTCCCAACTGTACAGCAAAGCTAGGCACACCCGTTCTTTTTAATTTTAAAATGCTTCTAAAACGTTGACAAACCCAAAGCTTATATTTTCAATTAATTTCAGTTTGGTATATTATAATATTATATATGTATATAAGTAGCTATAGAGAAGTATTATATAATTAATGTTCATAATCAAAATGGTAAAATGTAATTACAGAATACGAGAAACAAAAGATTTTGCATTACAATTCTTCTTTTAGTCAGAATTCAAATGCACTTTGGTACCTAACCAATCGTTAAATATGTTAAGAAGAAACTTACAAACAGAGTAAGTTAATTAAGTGCTTGGAGCAATGATTATTCACTGTCGTGGAAATACATAATAATTATTTATGGGTAATTGAAATACACCTATTTGCCCGTTTGCCAGGAAGTTCGACCGATATATTCTTTTTTTACGCGTTATAAATAATTTGATAGGTATACCAATTAAATATCATTTACCGCATTCTGGAGTTATTCTTCCAGCCAACGGCGTTTTTTACTTTGCAGTGGAACGTCCAAGATGGAGCAGACTGCATGACGTGATGGGAACAAGTATGGAAGTCGCAGTATTATCATCGTTAGTAATCGTTAAATTTAGAACAATAATTCCATCCCTTTTTATATAATATTATACACTTGGAAATAATATTCCATTACATCTTCAATGAATATGTATAACTTAGAATATGTAAGTGGAAATTTCTGAGCGTAGAGCTTATGCAAGTAAAAAATGTGCTCATCGATTACAATTCGCATTAAATCAACGAGCTCGACCAACTACCACTCGTCCACAAAGATAATTATGACCATACAGCGTCTGAACTTGTATTTCGATCAAAATATAATATGTATTTTAAAACAGTATTATGATCTGAGTAATAACCAACAAACTCTTTTACATTAAACATCAAACAACGCACAGATTTACATACGAAAACAGCAATATAAGACGTCATAGAATATTATTGCACTCATTATTACAATATTCTCTTATGAACCATTCAGATTCCCTTACCAAAAACCTTCAAAGCAACCCCAACAAATGTCACATAAAAATACCGAGTAGTTAAATCAAGGCTTACTTACCATCACGTGACCACAAAAAAATTCAAATTAGAGCAAATCGTTGAGTAGTTTTCCCTAATAAATAAATTTATATATATTGCAATAATTTAATATCTAAGAAACGGTTAGAGTATAATTTGATTTTGTATCAGATCAGATACAAAACTACTTTATTTTATTAATATCATTTGATCCTGTCCGATTACAGGTCGAAACAAAACGTCGGATTATCATTTTAATTATATTTTAATGAAATTCAACTTCTCATGATTTTCTTAACGTAACTTATATTAAGTATGATATATTATAATATTTTTATCTCAGTCAAGAGAGCCCATCAAGTGATCTTAATACTGTAGCCAAATAATTTAATTCAGAGATACCTAAATATTTTTGATTTTGAAAGTAGCAATAAAAAATAAATAAGTTCTTTGATAAAGAAAATTGATCAGTTATGAATATCGAAAAACACGTAAGCGTCTCGCGTTATTACTTTTTTTGTATACAAAAAAAAAAAACTAAAATTTATGAATTTTTCGTTTTGAATTTCAGTGGTTTTTAAAACGTTTTTTTCACTACATATGGAAAAAAACTTTAAAGGATATTACATCCATCAAATATAATTTTTATTAAAAAATATCAGCAAACATTTTCAAAATATAATAATACATAAATTCAAATAGTCATGTATCTATATCAAAGAGCAAACATTGGATTTTAATATAATATAAAATATTTATTTATTTCTTATTTTGTTTCAAATATGATGTGATTTTATGGATATTTTATTCAAGGATTTGTGTGAAAACTGATCGAGCATTGCAGCTAATATTTATATTTATATTACATAATTAATTATTTATATTGCTTTGATACTAAGCTAATAAAATATACATAACTTTATTAATTTATCAATAAATAAATTATTAAAAATAATTTCATACGAATTAGGTCTTCTAGATAGATTCCATAAAACATTACATTTACGTAGAACTCGTAGTACTTCATATTCTACACATACACCATTATTTCGTAATCTGTGTTAATTTTCATTGATACATTTTTTTTTTACTGTCATAAAATTAACAATAAATTATTCTATATATTGCAAGGTACCAAATTATCCAATACTTTAAAACTTTTTTTTTTGAAATATATATACTTATAAGGCAAAATTAGATTTAAAATTTAAAATTTTTTACTACTTTTGATAGCAATTTTTTTTTGTATTTTTATCTTGTATCATTGACCATACAAAATACAAAACAAAATATACAAGATATAAATGTATCTAAGATACAACCATCCCTGATAACTTGATAATATTATTGTTGTACTCCTGTGCGAATATAAACTAGATACATTGCATAATTATTGCATTATAAATTGTTGCATAATCCAACACCATAGTATACATTAAACTGCAACACTATTAAATATATTATTATAATTTAAATTATAAAATAGGAACTCGATCATAATTTGGCACTGACTGTGAATATATTTGAGACATTTGAGTTGTCATTTTATTTATTAGATTCTGAACGGAGTGATGGAATCTATTGGTTTTACAATGATGTGTGTTTTTGTTTTTTTATTTTTTTATTAATTTTTTATTGTGTCTGAGGACACGATTTTTGGTAGTATAAATGCTTCGATTTTCTTAAACAGCAACTTTTCTGATAGAAAAGTGAATGTACATGGTACTTGGGCAAGTCAAAAATCCAACTTTTTCAATACTTTTTTAAAAAATCAAAAAAAATTACGAAAAAACGGGAAATTTTAGGCAAAATCATGTTTTTACAAACTACATTTTTTTAAAATGCTTTAACTCAAAAACGAACAACCGCAACAAATTGAAATTTTTATCAAATTTTTATATTGATGTTCTCTATATGTGGTTAAGTTTTCAAAGTATTTTGACAACTTTTGACTTATTTATAGACAATTTAAATTTTCGATTTTTGAAATTTTTTTTTTTTAAACACCTATAAAATTTAATTGGCTGGCCGAAAACTCTCAAAAACTTAATACAAGATTTATAATAAGTTAAATTTATTATCACTGAAAAATTTTGGAGATTGTTTCACTCAAATTTTTTTATAAGCCCATAAAGCTCAAATTTGTATAAAATATGTTAAAATCACGATAATTTGCAAGTTATTTTGTAGTTGAAAATTCATAAAATTTTTTCTGTTTATGCTTAAGGTTCAAAATTTGAACACTAGGTTGTTCATGAGTTTACCTTCAAAAATATATAAAAATATTTCTACCAGACTTAAAAGAAAAAATTGTATGACTCTTTTAAATTTAAATTTCTACGAAATTGCATTATAATTCAATTTAAATATAAAATACTATATTATTATATACACATTTTAGACAAACATATTAATTCCGTTTAGAATCGTTATTCGTATACAACGATGTCTATCATTGCATTCAAATTTAACATTCCATTGTAATAATGACCTATCATATAAACGAGGTACACTCCACCAGCAACTGTACAGCAAAGTGAGGCACACCCGTTCTTTATTATTTATGAAGATAATAATTCTAAAAATACTTATAATTCTTATATAGTGACATAATATTATAAAGTATTAAATTGTGAGAAATGATGAAATATTTCATTTACGTATTTTTTTTAATTTAGTTTTCATACAAAAAATATACTTAGTGTTGTTTTATGTTTTGCAAAATTAAAATTAGTCCAGTTCCTACGGTTAGGTTGGATTATTTTTCAACAATTTTATTTGTAAAAATATTTTATACCATAAACATAAAATGAAACATATAACCAAAGAATGCATAAGTAAAACATTCATAGAGTTGTGTAATCTATGCATCAGCTATTAAATAAAAATATTTTCTACTTATTACGGTTTATACATTTAACGCTTTAGGGTTTTATTTTATTTCTTGGAAGAAATAAAGTAGGTATATTTATGTATTTTATCGACTGAAAAATACTTTTTACGAGTATCTTAAGACATTATTTTTATGTTTAATTTCTATACTCAATGCAATATTAAATAACAGTTTAATCCTAGTTAAAATGATTACCAATATTGTAAATTATATTTCATATTTTGGTTAATTAGTCAACTCAATATGGTGTGTAAATAACAATTATGTATATTTTGTTCGAAAATAATATTTTTTTATTTATTTTAGTTAAATTACATCAATTATAAAATTCTATAAAAAAGTACCAAATTATTATTAAATAAACATTAAATAAAATACATTATTTATACTTGTATATACTACTAATTTATATTTTCTCATTAAATAAGAAACAAGGACTAAAATTTGTAGCAACAACAAAATGCACAATATTTTTCTGAAATCAAGTTATTAAATATAAATGAACCACTTGTTGGATGGTCTTTTTGTTTGTGTTTTTTTTTCTCAAGACATTTTTAGCAATGATTTTTAATTTATAAACTTTGTTAAATTTTTTTCGAACATTTTGATCTGCAATATTAAAATTTATATATTAATGCGATTATATTATATTTAAATTATCAAGCATAAAATGTATTTTGTCTTGAAACTTATAATGTATATACTAACATTCCATATATTACAGCGCATCTATTAATGAATGTAACGGCTAAAATTTTGGCAATTAAACATAAAATTCGATTGACATTTGAAGGTCAATATTAGCGAACATTTTTAAAATAACATTTTCTAGATCCTCCTGTAAAAATAAAAAAATTAAATATAACCGGATGGAGACTTGCGTTGCTCTACAGTAGAGGATGGAGTTGATCACGTTCATATGATGGGTCATTATAATGGATGCATTAAATGTAAATGCAATTTTAGGTACTTTATCATTGCATACGAAAAACGATTCTGAACTAAGATGACTTTTTAGTCTAGAATAGGTATATATATAATATATTTAAATTATAATATTGTCAACATTTGCAATTCAAATGCTTAAAACAATTATTGTGCATATGTATATTTCAACTACAAGGTAAATTTTAAATTATTGCCATTTTGACATATTATTTTATAAAAATTTGAACTTTAGGGGCTTATAAAAAAAATTTGTATCAAACGATTTTCAATTTTTTAATTGAACTAAGTACAACTTATAATAAATCTTGTAAAAAATATTCAACATTTTTTTGAAGAGCCATACATTTTTTATCGATATTACAATAAAAATACTTAGAAAAATCGAAAATTTCAATTGTCTATAAATATTATGTTAAAAAAAGTCAAAATATTTCGAAAAATTAAGCATACATATTTGCTGTTATTTTATTTTTTAGTTAGAGTATTTAAAAAAACGAATATTGTCAAAATGTGGTTTTGTATAAAAATTTCCATTTTCCGTATTTTTTTTATGGTTTTTCCCTACGCGTTTGAAAAGTATTGAAAATGTTTAAATTTTGAATTTCCCAAGTACCATCTACACTTTTCTTTCAGAAATGTATTCCATATAATGAAATCCATGCATTTTTACTGTTTCAGAACGTGGTGTCAAAAAAAAAAAAAATCATATTATTGTAAAATCAATATATTTATCACTCCGTTCAGAATCTAAGAAAACCAGAATTATAAATAAACATATAAGTATTCATTTGTAGTGTGGACCATGTGGTAAGAAATCCGTCATTGTGAAAAATACGCATGGTCTGTATTGACACAATATCCTGTACAATTGGGTAAATCGATTTCTGTTAAAATATTTCCCGAAATGCGCTGCAGACACGGCATGGAGCACAGTTCTGAGTCAACGTACACAATGACCATTTATCACCGGTAAGTGTGTATAGAATCCATTATAACTACTAGTAGTAGTAGTAGTAGTAGTGGCCAGTTGTAATATATTAAAATAATAAAGTACAGAATAAGATACGAATAATAAATCGATATTCTTTTCGAGCTTCACGATTTACATTATATTTATGGTGTGCACGCATATTGCATACTCTATCATTTTCTATATGTAGTTATATGGATTTATATATATTATATGTGTTTTCGAAACTCAAAAATACGTTCTTTGGGCACGTAGTACGTATTTTTCATGCGTTTAAATGTAGGCCAAACAAATGAGTCATAAACGATCGGTGTTATTCTTGTGGTGGTAACCATATACGTGCGTCCTTCTGGCGAATCGCACCAATCCATTATAACGCGGTGGCGCTTCTCTAGCGGTGCTACGATGCGTATTGTCCACCAAATGGAAGACGAAACGAAGGCACGCAGGCTGAGGACGAAAAATGTTTTTGATACGTTTTGTGTAGCATAATACTATATATTAGGTATACAGTAGGAACGACGACGGTAGCTGAATAAAAGATAAAAAAAAAACCTGAGCAGTCGTCTTGCTTTCAAGTTTCCCATGGGAAAGATGTTATTATATATTATTGTCAACTTCCTCTAGCGAGTTCTGCCGCTCCGAACCACGCCACGATAATTATGGAAAGCGCGTGAACATGCAATAATAATAATCATAAAAATAATATTAGATCTTCGACTGTTTGGGTATTCGGTATTATTTCAGTAGTTCTTCGGCAACTCGTCTTGAATGCATCGTAAACAGTGCAAGTATTGTTTACTATTTTATAATTACTCAAGTCAAATATATGTTTACTTGGTATTACTGATGTCGTTTCTATTAGAACGTTTTTTTTATAACAGTGTTCTCATACACTTTTATCGAGAACTCCATGGGTTTATTATACAAATATAAAACCTTTGTACTAAACAAGTTACACTAAAGGACGTATATCGACTCCGCCGTAAAGGTCTTTTTACCTGTAAGAAACTTAACGATAGCACCGAATATTTTTATATATCGATTCCGCCGAAAATATATATACATTTAACATAACTATATAGACATCACATTATATTTACTATATATACTATGTCTAGCATGACGATAAAGTGGCATGAAGCTAAGTAAGAAAATAACATAGAAATTTTATAGAATAATTAAATAATAATTATGTATATAATATAAGTTTTAAGTATAATATAACTTATAAGTATATTTATAAATATCCGACATTTTTTAGTGACGATAATTTTAACTTAATATATATCTTGTATTAAATTTTCAAAAGTTTTCGGTCAGCCAATTATAAATTTTATAGATGTCTAAAAAAAAAATTTTACAAAAATTTAAAATTTAAATTGTCGAAAAATAAGTCAAAATATATCAAAATACTTTAAAAAACTTATCCATGTATAGAAAACGCCAATATAAAGGTTTGGTGAAATTTTCAAGTTGTTGCGGTTTTTGGTTTTTGAGTTAGAGCATTTTTAAAAAATGTATTTTGTAAAAACGTGATTTTGCGTAAAATTTCCCGTTTTTTCGTAATTTTTTTATCGTTTTTTTTCGATTTTTTAAAAAAGTTGGATTTTCGACTTGCCCAAGTATCATTTACATTCACGTTCCTGAAAAAGTTGTTGTTTAAGAAAATCGAAACATTTTCACTACCAAAAATCGTATCCTCAGACACAAAAAAAAAAAAAAAACACATCATTGTAAAACCAATAGATTCCATCACTCCATTCAGAATCTAAAACACACATCATTGTAAAACCAATAAATTCCATCACTCCGTTTAGAATCTAAAATCATATATTATGTATAGGTACTAAGTATTAAGTGTTATGTTATATTGAACACAAAAAACTAGAATATAAAAATTGTTATACAACTTGAAATTTTTTATACTTATGATAATATACCAATCTTATTTATATTAAAATAATCAATAAAAGTTCATAGCTGAGCTAATAATAAAATTTGTCGGGATCACCAAAAATGGACGTCTGCTGGAAATAATATTATGTATTTACAAAATCCAAAAATGTTTTAATATTATAATATATATGTTTTATGTTTTATATAAATTAATATAAAGATGTATCGATTATAAAAAAGATAATGAAACACACACGACCAGCTGAATGTGTATCAATATGTGTTTAAATATAAATATTATAGTTTATAATAAGTGCTCAAAAGTTCTTGCACTAAAAACTAACAAAATATGCGCTTAAAATAAATTAAAATCATTATTCATCATTATTTATGATCTAAATATGCATTTTTTAAACAATTTTTTTACATTTCAAATGTTTCATTGGTACAAATAATTATTAAAATATTGGGTGAAAGATCACAATTATACCTAATAGGTACGAAATATGGTTTTTTTTTATTTAGCTTAAGAATTGCAGTTTACAACTAAAGATTTTTACAGGTTTTCAAGAATATATTTATGCACAGTTTTCAACAAGTTAATTTTAATATTTTAACATAACTAAAAAATGGCATTTTTTTTGAAATATGATCTATAACTGGAAATTAAAGGGTTAAAACTTATAACAATGCAGTAAAAAGTATTTAATTTAAAAATGTGGTTATAAAATTTGTAAAAATTATTAAAATATGGGAAAATATGGAACATAAAATTTAATTCTTGAACACCTTGGGTTATGATTCAAATTTTATTTAATTTTTCATGTTAAATAAAATGACAAATACTGAGTTCGAATCTTGTATCCGTATAAATCCTTATTGCATTTATTTACACAATTTTTCTCCATTATTCATAAATCAATTGGGAAAGTCAAAAAATTACACCTCAAAAATTACACATGTTGATAACACCTATACAGTCCTCGTTTAACACTCGGAATCTAATGCAAATCATTAAAAATAATCATAATAATAATAACACCGTGCGTGTGGATAAAATCGTAGCTCATCGCCGATGGTATCTACATGGGTCGGATGAAACAAATTTCGGGCGCTGGCCAAGCTGTACGTATAAGTGTTCGCATGTTTATATTGTTTAATAAAATAACTCGTCGGACATCGCCATAGACAAAGACCAATAAAAGTTGCACGGATATGTACACTTAATACAGTTCAAAAGTTTCTGTAGGTAATGTTACCTACGTATATCATGACCACACCACGATATTATATTGAACCCCGACTCCTGCACCGCTGTCACACCGACGAAGTATATGTTAGTTATGGCCATTGGTTTGTTATTTTTTCATTTCAGTTCATACGAAACACACACACACACAGCTATTCCAATTATTATTTTTAATTTCAAACAGATGTAATGGAGTAAGAAGAATTTATTCAATTTAGATTTTAAGTTTTAATAATAAACTTAGTCAAAATGAATGTATATTATAAAATATTAACAGAACGTAACTAGAATACCACCAAATACTTACGTATTTGCTATTTATATTACTATAGCGCAGTGGTTCTCAAACTTTTTTTTCGCGTACTACTTAAGTATATTCAATCAATCAGTCGCGTACCACCGATGATTAAAAATAAAACGATACAAACTTTACATAGTTAAATACATTTATTTTAAACAAAAATGCAGTAAAATACTACACTATACAGTTCGTGTTCGACAGCCGACAGTGTAACACGTGTGACCCGCGATAACGTTTTGTAGCTCCCGATAGCACACAACCTTCTCCACGTCCGATTATTACAGGTAATATGTCTTTATACTCGGTTAATCACTTTTCATAAAGCTCATCTATAATCATCGTCAACATGAATAGATATAATTCGGGCATTTCGTCTAAAACCAATAATAATAACACTATATCTACCAAACCTCATACCGCCAACATAGCAAACAACCAAGCGCTCCGTATACAACAAAAAAATGATAGTCCATCTATCTCCAATTTAACTCAACCTATCAAACCCAATGCAAATCCAATTAAAAAAAATATGCAATCATCAAACCAGCCTATAAACCACTCCACACACAACTCGCCGTCCATAAATACACACCTCACCTCTATATCCCACTCCACTGTTAATAATCCATTATCTTCTACTCTCGTTAATCAATTACCCACCGATAACAATTCCCGGTCGTCAAACGTACACATGATCAAACTTTCCACTACCAATACGAATACCAGCATGAATTTCGCTACAGTAACGGCCACTAAAAGCAGCCCGCGCAGAGAGCAAGCGATTGTGTTCAATTCTATAGACGGCATTCCCCAAATAGAATACATAATCGCTATCGGTAAAATCGTCAAACCCACTAACATAACATTCGTATCTAGGATATCTAATAATCGTTTTCGCATTTTTTTATCCAGCAAACAAGTTCTGGACAATTTAATGTTATAAATACAATATATATTAATAAATGATCAGTTAATCCACATACGCAGACTGGTCAACCCAGCCAAACGCATCGTAATATCCACCGTCTGCCCTTCTATTTCAAACCAGGCAATAGAAGACGCACTAAAACAAATAGATATAATACCTACCTCACAAATTAACCATTTAAAAGCCGGCATCAAAATGGAAGGCTACGAACACATCATGAGTTTCCGTAGACAAATGTTTATTAAACATGAAGACTATCCTAAATTACCCAGCTCTACGCTGATTACCATAAACGATAATCAATTCAGGATTTTCTTTACCGACGACAATTTAACTTGTTTCTTATGTAAAGCTAGCGGTCCTATATCTAACAATTGCATTAAAAATTCCAAAACAAAAGATCCTATCGTACCCACCACTATCTCAAACACAATCAACATCGCCAATAACACCATCGCAACAGAACTCTCCACTACAGAAAACGATCACGTCACCAGCCAACCTTCCGATAAAAATCAGGAACAAACAACCTTCGATTGGTTAACAAAAGAAGCCCCCAACGAACCCTCTACACATATCATATCTATCAACAATGATGAATCCATAACTACGTTAATACCGAACGACACATACAAAAGACCCATCTCCGACTCGTCTTCAGTAAAAGCTGACTCTCCAAATTATCAAATTTCCCAAAACACCACGATTCAAAAAGAAAAAAACAATTAAAAAAGCCAAAATTCAGTCTCATTCTAACTCACTTCATACAGCAGACAATGATACCCCGGAAGAACCTACAAAACCTATAGAAAAATTCTTCACATCCTGCGACAATAATCCCATTACATACCTCCAGTTTATATATGTTCTTGACAACTTTACAAATAAATCCCCCAACATTCATTCACTCACAGAAGAGGTAAATATAGATATAACATCTTTAATGGATATAATAGATCAAATTAGACCGCTGATAAACGACCTATCCTTAAAAAGCCGCCTTACTAAACTGTCAAACCTCCTCTTCCAAGCTCAACCAATGTCATCAAGTTAAACACGCAGCTTGATACACTCCTTCGACATAACCCATGTACACATCTATTACAAAACTCTTCTTAACCTTAAATATGATTAACTTTATCCAATGGAATATTAACGGGTTTTATTCTAAACTCGAAGAACTCCAATTGCTCACAAAAGACCACACCCCTAACATAATTAGCCTACAAGAGACAAACTTCACAAATAGAGACAAACCTTCCCTATCTTCCTATAATATATTTAAAAAAAATCGCAACCTGTGCGATCGAGCTAGTGGCGGAGTAGCCATCTTTGTCAGCCAAGAATACCCTAGTGAAGAAATAAACATAACATCCGATCTAGAAGTCGTTGCGGTATCAATAACTCTACACCATAATAAAATAACCATCTGTAACCTATATTTACCTAACCAAAAAATTTTTTCACTTACCGACATCGTAAACATCATTCACCAACTCCACCAACCTTTCATATTAGTAGGCGACTTTAATAGCCACAGCCAAAACTGGGGATATTACAAAACCGACACAAGAGGCAAAATAATCGAAGAACTCCTCACCGATGACAATTTAGTACTACTAAATACCGGCCAACCCACCAGAATAAACCCATCAAATGGGCAATTTTCAGCTATCGACCTATCTATATCCAATACCTCTCTTGCACATAAACTGGATTGGACAGTCCTACCAGACTTATACAGCAGCGATCATACACCTATTCAAATATCCCTCACTTCCCCATTAAACAATAACGACCTATACTATTCCCCAAGATGGAAAATTAAAAAGGCCAACTGGAACCTTTACAAAACATTACTCGAAAGCATTACATCTACACTTGAACCTCCGTCCAAAGAAAAAATCGACGACAATGTAAAGCTGTTCTCAAAATCCATTACCGACATCGCCAAAATTTCAATAGGTATCGCCAATAACAAAACATCCAAACCCCGAGTTCCTTGGTGGAACGAAGATATCAAAACATCTATTATAAACAAAAACAAATCTCTAAAAAAATATCAATACAGACACGACCCCAACGACTTCATCCAACTAAAACGTTACAGAGCGATAACTAGATATCTTGTCAAACACAGTAAAGCCGTCTCCTGGAAAGCCTATATCAGTAGTTTAAACAACCAGACCAATCCTTCAGCAATTTGGTGCAAAATTAAATCTCTCAAAGAAACGAACAGTCTAAACAATATACAACTTCTCAATAACTCAGAACTTATATCAACACCAAAGGAAGTAGTAAATACCTTCGGCAATTTTTTCCAAAAAAAATCAAACAACGCCAACTACGATGACGATTTCTTATCTCAAATCAACCGATACGACTCCCCACTCAACACAATTAATCCAAACGATACTACTCAAATTCAAATTAATTCTCAAATATCCTTAGAAGAACTCCAAAGTGCTCTGAACACTAATAAAAGTAAAAGTCCGGGACCCGACGGAATCCCCTACGCTTTTATACAACATTTTCCCACCAACTGTACCAAATACTTACTTGATATCTTCAATATTATATGGGAGCATAATGTCTTCCCCACACACTGGAGACATGGTTTTGTTATTCCAATTCTTAAACTAAATAAGAATAAACACCTCACCGAAATTTATCGCCCCATCACTATACTCAGCACTCTATGCAAGCTCCTCGAAAAAATCATCAATCGCCGACTCATCTGGTTTTTAGAAAAAATAAAATATATCTCTCCGGAACAAAACGGATTTCGTCAAAAC